>JAABNY020000063.1:29875076-29887458 GCA_015164015.2 Brevimyrus niger | reverse complement strand
GACTGCGGTGTCTCCAGGCAAGGACCAGCAGACTGAAGGACAGCTTCATTCATCAGGCTGTTAGGAAGCTTAACTCTGTCCTAGCTAGGCCCCCAATCCCCTCACTCCCCTCTTCTGCCCCACGGACTTTCTGAAACTCTGACATACACTCTCACCGACCTGCACTGTCACTTTGTGTAGCACTGGTCTGCTATTTACCTCATTCTACTCTGTCTACCTCATAATGACTCTGTCTGTCCAAGGCTGCTCCCTATAACTTACACTTACAAGCTCTATTTGAAATTTGTCTGATTTTGCACTGATTTGCACTCTCTGCCACCTGCCCTTACTTGTATATTATATGTCTGTATGTATATGTATTTATGTATGTATTTATGTTCTCTGTTTGAGGGTTTGTGGGAAATGTAATTTGAATTCTCCGTGTGTTCTGTACATATGGCTCAAGTATTTGCTAATATAAATTCAAATGGCGACCATTTTTGCCGGGCAGTGTATGAATAATACGACTATTAATCTGACGAATTTTAATGCTTTCCCAGCAAAAGATAAATTATCGTACATCAATTAATTTACGCTTAGATATTGGCTTTAGGTATACGCTGATGCATACTTACTGTCTTAGTTATCAGTGGGTCAAGGACCCAACTAAATGGCCCAAGTTACAGTGGCCGGATGTTACTTCTATTTATAGGGCTAATTATATGCCGTTGGGCTTATTAATTCTGACACACTCTGAATTATATATGTGAATATTATCTAGACTTGTATCGCTTCAAATGACGACGATATCCTATAAAAATGAAGCTCGTTTTTTCGAATTTCTACTTTGGCATGCAACAACACAACACGACATTTTATTTCTTTATTTTAGGGTTTATGCTCATTCACCTCCGTTTGTTCTTTCCATTTTACTGCCACCAATTTGCTCGCGCAACTTCCTGTGACGTAATAGTTACGTCTTCTAAAAAGACCTCTGTCTTTATACGACTAAGTTGTATCCCCCGATATCAAACTCGTGTCTACACCATTGGACTCGTGTCTGACAATATGAAAATAACGATGTGTGTGTGTGTGTGTATATGTATGTATGCTAAATGTATGTATACGTGTATGTGCGAAGCTGTTCTTATTTCTGAGACTCAATCACTCCCTACTAGACACATATTTATACATATTGTAAAATACCATTTTTATTAATATCAGTATGTTTTCCCGTAATATTATTTTATACGTCAGTAAAGTTAATCTTAATATTGGTATCACGGATCAAAGTTCAATGAGAACTATGCTATGCTAACCTAAGCTATGGACTACTGGGGCTTTTATTTTGAAATGTTTACTCCGATGGGCACCAGAAGTAGATCTCTTTTCCCCCTCTCTTTCTGTGTCACTCACTGCTTGTGCGTCGTACAGGTAGTATAACAGCCGTGGCTGACTTTTCATTCTTATTCGTAACACACTCCACTACGTACTTTTCTTGCCTTCGTGTTTTGCACGAGTTAACCGACTGTGTGTTTTTATTTGTGAGGTTAATATGCTTTTAATCATATTAAGTAGAAATGCCAGCTTGCTAGCTAACACTACAGTTATATGTTTGGCATATAAATGTAAAATATAAAGTCGTTATAAGTAGCTAAACGTGGTCTCCTTATTGAGTTTTGCTAGCTATTTAGAGCTTCTTATAATAATTTATTCAGTTCAAAAGTTTCTTCCACCGTATTCGCTCACATCTAAAGTGTCAGCAGATTCAACCTACAAATACGCTCACTTAATTTTACCTCAATAATGAAGACTAAAATATCTATTACAAATAAAGGTGGGCATGATATATTAGGCCTACTATAAAATTCATCGGGGCATTTTATCAAGATGGGTAAGAAAACTTCTGAATGTATTTTTGTAATACTTGTTTAAGCATGAGTCGTATTTTAAATATGAGGTAATTTAGCTTCTTGCACTGCCATGGTCATGTTGTTTAGCCTCTGGTAATGGGCATTCCTCGAATTGCAATGTATTTTGTTAGCAGTGCCCTGCATCGTTACACTGTTTGCCTGGACAGACAAAAAGTCTCCAGATCACCCTGTAACAATGTCCTAGCATACTTGATATGTTACCGTATAGCCAAAATTGCATGCCTGTGGTTCTGTGTAATGCTAGTTATATGTGTATCACAGGCAACTTATTGGCGAAATTATACCGTAAATAAATAATTTGTCATGCAATTTTTTGTGGTTTCTGACTTAGGGTACTGTTGGTGAATTTGGTGACACTGGGTGAGGTGTACTTTGCAATTTAGTCCTTTTTGTATGGTTGCCAATCAGATAGTTCTGATATTGAATATACTTTTATTCCATCCAGCCTTTTAAATTATGACTCCTCTCTTTTAGTAAGAATGTTAGCATGTTTGTATCTTATGTTGTAATGATGGTGCATACTTAATAATACACTATTTTCCATGATCATGTCTTTCTGGAGTTATACACAGTTTTCCATTTGTATCTCATATTGAAAAAATCAATCAATAAAAAAAATAAATTTTATGTCGCTAAGATCAATGTACCACACCTAAGTTGGTGCAGTATTAAGTTGCATATGCAGTCTCCTTTTCGGTCTAATGCACAGTTCTCCATCCCTTCCTCCCTTGTATGTATTATCTATTAAAAATGGATAACCAGTTTTGTCTATTCTTAGGTCCCTGTGTAACGTCCAGCTGGCCTGCTGCTGAGAAGCAATGAGAACCGGGGGTAAGTCTACATGTAATGTATCTGTGTTTGTGCATATCTGTGCAGCTGTATTAGTATGGCTATATTTATGTTTATGTGTTTGTGTCACAGGTCTGAGCATCTTTTTGTTTTGTATGTTCTGGTGTATGTGTTCTGTGTGTTTTTCCTGTACAGTGGTACCTCAGAACTCGAAATTAATCCACTCAGAACTCTGGACTGAATCCTAAAAAGTTTGAGTTCTGATCGAATTTTCCCCATAAGAAATAATAAAATAATAGAAAACCAATTAATTGGTTCCTCGCCCCAAAAATTACACCAAAATGTTTTGTTTTTTTTAAGCATTTAAACACAAAATAAACCAGACAAAACAAGAAAAGCATATACTGTACTAAACACATCTAAGCACATTTATCAAAATTTTAAAGTAAGAAAATAAACGTATCCAATGTCTTGTTAAAAAAAAAATGTCATGCCCCGATTGTCAGCTCCTTCCGTGTGCCATGCCCCCTCGTTAACCTCGTGTGGAATCCCAGTATGATCAGCTGGTTGTTGTCATTAGTCCTCTGTATTTAGTCCGCGTTTCAGTTTGTTTCCCCAGTCCGGTTATTGTATTGTCCGTCTGCATTTTGCCTGCCTTACCTGTAAATAAACTCCATATTCTCCGATACGCTGACATCTGTGCCTTTGTCTCCGTTCCGTCCCCGCTGGGCACGACAATATTATTATGTTTACTATTATGGTTTTTATATTTTTTTAGCGTTCACTGTACGGTGTCCTTGAGTGTTTAGAAATGTATTATTATTATTATTATTATTATTATTATTATTATTAAATGTATTAATGGTTTATTATTAATATTAAAATAATTGGCAAGAAATCTTTATTTTTAAGTGTATTTTATTATATAATAATAATTATTGTTACTGTCATTGTCTAAATGTATTTTTACTTTCTATATGTATTCAGCTTGTGTAAACATGCGCGATAATATCACAGCAAATGCGAGGCTGAGACCAGTGTTCACGGTTTGCCTTCTGAGTTTCAGATCGAGTTCTAGGTAAATTTTATTTCAAAGTGGTTCGACTTTTAAGAAATTTGAGTTCTATTGAGTTAGAGAACTGAGGTACCACTGTATTTGTCTGCTTGTGGCTTTGCATATATTTAGGACATTTAATGTATTATTCGAAAAATACTTCCATGTGTTACTTTGGCTAACACGTGCATTTCAGTTTTATTTGTTAACTATGCACTGATGTATTAGACTGAAAAACTGGAATAAAATGTAATATGTTGACTTGTTGTTTTTTGACATTAGTAAATTATTTCTTTAATCAATTTTCAATTTCTTCTACATTAGGGGTCCTGAAACTGGCACTACTTTTTTCTATTGTGTCATTTCTGGTATTCTTCACCATTCAGCTTCTGGATATAAACATAGATTTCAACCTTGGAAAGATTTTTGGTAAGTTTTTCATGGAATAGACTTCCAGAAGTATTTATTCATCAAGATGTTTTTTTTTACATACTTGCACCCAGGGATATGTTTGACTGGATGTTAAATTCTACAACAGTACCAGTGTTGGTAATAACGTGTCAGTATAATTCCCCTACTTTTGGCAGTAACGAATAACCGAACTAGTTACTTTTTCTAATGAAATAACACAACTTAAAGTACTGAAATATAAAAAAAATTCCTTACTTGTTCATTACTTTTGTCCTGCATGAACATATTAATAGATAAGCGCAGCCTATTCTCCTAATTTCCTGTTTATGATCTAATATCATCTGACCTTTGGATTATATATCTCAAAACAGGGTTGTGCTATGTATATATTATTGTATTATAAATTTGTTCTGCTTACTCCAGATGGAGGCATACAGTTTAAATCCATATACCAAACAAATGATTTAACTGATTAAAAGTTGTATGTTTATTTTTAAAACATTGACAACATGACTATTCCAGTAACAATTGGCCTAACAGTTATGCCAAATTAAAAAAAGCAAGATTATTGATGCTAAAAAATAAATACACTCACTGGAACATACATTAGTAAGGCTCACAACATAAATATATCAAATACAGGGTTTGTACCATCATGAAAATTTTTGAAAAATCATGGAATTTTGAAATCACCAGATCTGGAAAAGTTATAGAAAAAAAAGTATCAAAGTTTTGGAAAAGTCATGGGATTTTTGAGAGCTTCAAAATCCAACAATCAAATCTCTCATCAGCAGTATCTTGATTGTATTTTCCGTGTCAGCGCATACATCATGTCTCAAAAGAACTAAATGTTATCGTGAAGTGTACCCAATATGTTAAAAAATATGTAAAGTTGAAACATTAGGTGCTATAAACAAATAAGGTGTGTGTGTTGTCAACATCATACATTTAGTGTGGTCTTGTACACAGTGTTAAGAAATACTTTTATGTATAACAACTATTGTTAAATTGAAGAGTAGAATGTGTAAAGCCCATATGAATTCCAAATATCAGACAGTACAAAAGAAAGACGTGAGCATGCATGTGTGTGCAATTCTGTGTGGAGTTTTGAGATACCATAGTGCACTTCTTGTCTTGAACACAATGTGCTACCAGTGAAAATGATTGTTCTGCTATGCTAGCAGAGAAATTTAGATACAGAATGTGTGAAATTCAACTTTGAGAATCTTCCAGTGTGAAAATAAATGTCAGTTGGTATCATTCAAGTGGTTATTTGAAGGAACACATTTAATATACAAAATAAACAGGTTCACACAATGTGCAAAGTCATTTATAACATAATTTCATGCAGTTTTTAAGAACTGCAACACACACCCAAGGACCTTTTTTTTTTCTTTCACATGAAAAATGCACGATGGCATTATTCAATATCATTCATATAATTCATATAATATAATTCATATAATGTCAAATGTTTTAACTTTATTCTGTAACATGTTGGGTATGCTTCAAGTTAACATTATTTTGTTCTTTTGTGACATGTATGTCACACTTATGTCACATTAGGATAATTATAGCGACACGTAAATAATTAGTCTTTTAGCACTAACTTTTACAATTCAATAATTATTGTTTTTTATTATTGCAAATGTAATGAATACATTTTTAGTTTCCATTTCGTAGAATGAAATAGCTAGAAAAGATCTAGTGTGGTCATTGTTAGACCAGATAGAAATTGAGCTATGAAGCTTTTTGCTAGTGTGTGTCTGATCAATAGAGGAAAGCAACATGCATATCTGTAAAATTATATGCAGAAGAAGGTACATCCATATCTAAAGGATGAATGCAAGATCATAACAGCTGGTTTCTTTACTTAAGGTACATGTTTGCATTGGTGTCATGTGATGATGATTACATAACTTAGCACACTGTTCCTGAATGGGTTGAGCAAAAAATCTTCTTTTGAATTGATTCCTTGAAAATTAGCTTGAGGTTTTGGAGAAGTCATAAAAAGGTCATGGGAATTTGTTGATCAAAAAGTGTATGAATTCTGTAAATATAAAAAGAAGTTAGAATTCTAACACTAATAATAGTAATAGATACTATATTGATCCCTGAGAGGATTTTTAATTTTTAATTTTTTTTTTTTACTTCCTGTTGGTGAGAGCAAGTTGGCCGTAAAGGGCAGCAGCCTGCAGCAGCACCCAGGGAGCACGGGGTTTAAGGCCTGTAGGCTGGGCTTGAACCGGCAGCCTTTTGATGACAGGCAGAGAGCTGTAGCCACATAATTCCTTATGAAAACATAAACATTAGTTGAAAACAACTAAAATAGAAAAGGTGAATAATATATAATGCAATGCTTTGTTTATATATGGATAAACACATACTTTTCTGTCAGTTTTCATACAGAGAAACCCTACCCTCCATTAAACTGGTTTTGTCGAAACTCCTGCTCTGGCTGACAGACACTACTTCTAGCCCTGTGAGCAAAGAGACAACAAAGAGAGAGTGGGGCGAGCGGAAAAGCACAGCATGGCTTTAAAGTAAATAGCAACACTGATAATGCACCAGTAAATAGTATTTGTATCGGTCACAACTCCTATCCTGTTGTGTTTGCTGTCAGGGCAATGCTGGTATTCATGGTTCTGGAGGGATGGAAATGTCAAAACTTGTGTTTCTGCACTGTGTAAAGCTTTTGAAGTGCAGATGATTCAATACCTGGGATGTGGGTTTCATATTAACATTGAGGAGGGGGGGGCAGATATATTCAGAGGTGTGACATCTTGTTCTATTATAGGGTGATTCTGTAGTCGTGCTTTACAGTTACTTTTGTATTTGTAAATTGCTGCTGTAACAATTAGTATAACGAAGTGATATTCATTTTTGCAATTTTTTTAAAATTTAATTTTATTTTTTTTACTGATATTTGTTTTATCATGTGGTGGGTGTGCCAACACGCTGTACCAGTTCATGCTGTCCAACCTGACCTGACCTGATTTTCACTTATATGGCAGTTTGTGTGGTACTGTGCCGTATTGTTTGTGGAAATGATGAAACTTTCCAGAAAGAATCATTAGCACATAGACAACCCACATAAAATAGCAACTAGGAGATCCATCGAAGTAAATATTTAATCTCTTCTTAGCAACAAATGGGACTTCCTGTCAACACTCTATATGAACATTATGATTCTGAGTTTCTCATAACTGAGTAACTTTATCTTTTTTTGGCTGCTCCAGTTAGTGGTCGCCACTTTATCATCATCCCACTGTATGTGCTGTTGTTTATTTCATGGCATTTGCAAAATACACTGTTTACATCTTAATTTTTTCATCATTTGGATGACTGCAATGGTACATGCTAGCATATGGGATGTGGCGCTCAGTCATGATGTGAGCATTTTGATATCGCACAGCCCTACCACAAATGTGTATTTTTCATTTTTACAGTATAAAATCATATCCACAAAAGTACGGAGCAGTTTGTACACATGAAAAGGGTTTTGTATATTTGTAGATCATGTTACATTTTTGACCTCTCTCCTATTTGTTGATTTTTTTCCAATTTTGTTCAGAGGCTGATCTGTTAAAAAAACTTCACGAGCACGACATAATCCAAAATATTTTTGTGCGTTGTGCAAAATCACTTCCACAGTGATATGTACACGTAAAATGGATTTTGCATATTTGTGGATCTCTTCCTGTCGATTTGTGGATTACGTGACATTTCTGACTTCACTCCTATTTTTAGATTTTTGTCTAATTTGTACTGCAGCGGATTAGTAGAAAAAATATGTGGTACAGTTATCTATACCAAAAAGTGGCAACATACTGGAAGAAGGCTAAAATAAGAGTTCTTAAAGTTTATGAAACTGAAGCTGAAGCTGCACACAAAAAAATTCAGTGTTTGGTTATTGCTATATTTGTGATGTTCTGTGTTCAAAAATTAGAATTTTTAAAATACAATTCAGCTGTGGTATGCATTTTACAAAAATCTGCAAATTGGAGGGAAGTCACAAATGTAACGGGTTCCACAAATACACTGGACATTATCTGCAAATTTGCAAAACATGTTTCATGTGGACAAATCGCTAAGTATTTTTGTGGATGTGATTTCACACGACAAATCCAACAATGCATATTTGCGGATTGATTCACAAATTTTATCTATATCG
The DNA here is from genome assembly GCA_015164015.2 of Brevimyrus niger. Taxonomy (NCBI): domain Eukaryota; kingdom Metazoa; phylum Chordata; class Actinopteri; order Osteoglossiformes; family Mormyridae; genus Brevimyrus; species Brevimyrus niger. The sequence goes on along the minus strand of JAABNY020000063.1, from coordinate 29,879,117 downwards.
TGGTACCGATTGTTTTTTGTGGGTTACAAATAATGTCTAATAAAATCTTCCATATAATTCACTTTTCTATTAACTTCCCTTAATTGTAGAGCTTTGGAAAGCTGCTTAGTTCCTCTACTTTTGTACACAGGGAATGAGATCCAGGACTATTTTCCCAAGCTTATCCTAAATTGAATGGTATTTACATGTATGCCAGTACCAAGATCTTGAACCTTGTGTATGCTTTTCTTATGGACTTACTGTACATACAGTATACTGTTTAAGGTATATTAAGGCAAAAATATCATGTCTTTACAGTGAGATCGGATTCTTCTGAGAATGAATGTAAGTAGCTTCAGTCAAATGATTTTAATCAGTGTTTCAGTATGTTTTGGATGATTACAAGTGATTAAATGTGTGAAACAAGGAATGCTTTCTTCAGTGTATACCAGCTGGGTGTGTTGATGTGGACTTTTTGCTTGTTTTGTTATATATATGTGCCATAGCTGATGATGAATCTCATGGAGTAAAATGTTTTGATTTTCTTTGTTAGCTTCTAAAGCTCCTAGGTACAAGTGTGGAGTGTCCAAACCTTGTCCAGAGGGACACTTTTCCTTTAAGATGGCCAGTGGGGCTGCTAGTGTGGTTGGGCCCAAAATTTGTTTTGAGGACAACATGTAAGTAAAGCTGGTTATGGTCAGGTCTAGATTCATTCTATATTTTCGCTTAACTTCTGGACTCGTGTCCTTAAATCATGCCATCTGTCATCTCATGTCCTTCTTCACTTTATAGATTGATGAGTGGAGTGAAGAACAACGTAGGAAGAGGGATAAACATTGCACTTCTGAATGGTATTGATGTAATGTCTGTCCTTCAGTCAGTCCTAACACTACTAGGATGGTTTTAAAATTCAGAAGAAAATCATGTTTTAAACTATCAGTATATCTGAATATTAGCATTTGTGATTTAATAAATGATAGATAATTCACTGGTCATTAAAATAAAATCAGAATCACAGAATATGAACAGAATCTTGGAAACTAACTTTGCAGCCAAAATGCCTATCTTAACCCAACATCTTACTTTTGTAACAGAACAATTTATTTGTTTCTTTTTTACAGGAAGGTCTGGAGAGCTTATCAAGACAGGCATATTTGATATGTGGGGCGGAGGTATACAGTTAATTTTTTTTTTTACATTTCTTTAATGTATGGCTTTGGATTCGATTTATCCAATGTAAAATTATTGGTCTAAAGTTTAGACTTCGGGTTCTTCCAGATGTCAACAACCTAATAACTTTTCTGAAGACCATCACAGATGGCACAGTGGTGATGATAGCCAGTTTTGATGATGCGGCCACAAAGTAGGTTTTTTTTTCTGCTCTTGCTTAAGAGAACTATTTCACCAGATTTGCAAAACGTTATTGAACGAAAAGACGAAAACTTGGCTTAATACTTCAGACATATTCCATTAAAACATTTACAATTCAATATTCTTTTATTATAATCAGCTGATTCTAATATATGTATATTGATTTTATTATCTATATTAATTGACAGACTCAGTGATGATGCAAAGAAGCTTATTTTTGAACTGGGTAGTTCCAGCATTAACTCCTTGGGATTCAGGGATAACTGGATATTTGTTGGAGGAAAGGGGATCAAAACCAAGAGTCCCTTTGAACAGGTAAGAACATTGTGTCTGACGCTTTCAGATTTTGCAATTGAAATTATTGTATTGTATTGCATTACATCCCAAAACTGTGAAATCACTGGTTTAGAGTCACTTCTGTGTTTGTTTGCAGCACATAAAAAATAATGCAGAGACGAATAAATATGAAGGCTGGCCAGAGGTCCTGGAAATGGAAGGATGTATTCCTGCTAGACTAGAGTGACTACGTTTGCTCCCGGCACTTCTTAACATATTACTTTACCATACCCCCCCCTATGACTTAAAAGGCAAAGGCTGGTGTGGTTTGGTCAAACCCCTATCAGGGTCTCTGCTACAAATAATTTTGTTGTTCAAACAAATTTTGAAAATCGGAGTTTCTTAATTTTTATATGCAACCAAATTGCCGTCAAATGACGTTGATTGTATAGACTTTAAAATGGAAGTAATTTTATAATTACTATTATATTTCTCTGAATTATAAGCTGTTAGTTTGTACCATAGGTTTGTTTTTTTTTATCAATGTACATTTTATTATTAGGATAAAGTTCTTCTGGACCTCTTATTCTTGCAATGATTCTGTAATTTGTGTGTGTTTATGCCTGCCTGCATGTGTGTCACAGGAAAATGTAATTTATCAGATGTACTGATGACTGAAGACAGTGAAAATTTAGCAAAGCTCTTGGGTGTTCAGCTAATGGAACAACCTTCTTTCTGATTCATATTTACTGTGCAGTGATGCTGAGAATTCAGGAATTTTATTAATATACTACCAAGCTGTGCTTTTGAAAGCAATGGAATTAAAATGGAAAAAACTTTTGGCAAGCTACTTTCGATTTTTTGTGTGTTAACCTTATATTTTATATATTTTATCTTGAAGTAGCCATGTCTAAAAAGCTAACGTAACGTCACATAACATCTTTAACGTCAATGTTGTGAAAAATGTTATCGCACTACATTTATCAGATTTATTTTACGTCAGTGCTTGTGTAATGGAAAGCCATTTTGATCACCATTGCCAGGGTCAGCTGCAACTCACTGAAACTAGCCATTCCACTTCATGTGCCCGTTTTAGAACATTTTGTAGTTGGTTATCCTTTGAATATCTTTAATTAATTTGCAGCTAATAATATTGAACTTTTAGCTATTAAAGTAAGGTGTGTTTAGCTGCACTTCTTCCTGGTGGACGAAAGGGTTGCCTCTACAGTGCTGTGAGGTGGCTCCTCCAAATGGCTGTTCAGAGGACCCAGCCCTGCACATAAAGGAAATGCGGTGAACTGCATGAATACGTTCTTTTAGAATCTATATTCCTAACAGAAGACTTCAGTGCACACCGGGGAAACAATGGAGATGGGGGTGTATGACTAAACCTATGACTAATACTTATTGTGCAAATTATGTATTGTCCATAACAAACATATCACAAAGGCATGGTTCCACATAAATTCACATGCTGCCAGAGCACCTTAGGCCAAAGGTGAATGATCAGCTTCATAGATGAGTCATATGACTTAAGGTTATGTGTTTTGGACACTCGGGTGATGAGAAGCACAGAGCTATTATTTGGTGGCCACTTGGTGGTGAGTTGGACTCAGTTCATGGGGTGGAGATAGTTGGTCTGGGTTTGCTATGAATGATATGTTTTAAACTCTCCACATGCCAAGCTAGAACTGTAGTGAAGACAGTTCAGGAGGTAAAATGTTGACAAAATACAACAGTATTTTGATCCATACAAGCTGTCAAGGACCCAATTTAGGTAAGGAATATACTCTTAAGGTTATTTTCTTTAAATAAGCAAATTTACAAGCCCATATACACACTACTGTCAGGAGTTTCAATTAAGTAGGTTCTTAAGAGTCTATTATATGTCTAATATCGCTCTGTCTGAATAGTTAATTCCCTCCACCTTCTATCCAAACTCACACTAAAATGTCACTTATAATGCAGTTTTGAAAATGTGCCAACTTGTATAAAATCTGTTTGGCATTGTTTTAAATTGGCAGATTATAAAGATTATTAATAATAATAATCACACACAGCAAATTTGTTGGAGGTATAGGGAAGGGCCTTGCCTTTCAGGGGGTACCAGATATGTTTGTTTCCTTATGGGATAATCCTGAAAAATGAGCTTTCAAACCTGGCTCATAACTTAAAATTATATGGATTTCAAAGTGCATTCTTTTAAGTGGTAAATTAAATCTGACCAGATTTGTTTAGGAAATAGCCTTGAACGTTATCTTTCAGGTGCTATATGACTTATTCATACATTATGGGAAAGTAAGACATTAATTGCATTTAAGTATATCCTGGGGGCGGCATGCAGTGGTTAGCACTGTTGCCTCACACCTCTGGGACCCGGGTTCGAGTCTCCGCCTGGGTTACATGTGTGTGGAG
>JAABNY020000063.1:29813509-29849299 GCA_015164015.2 Brevimyrus niger | reverse complement strand
AACGATGCCCAATTGGCACTAAGGGGCCTAAAGTGTGCCAAGAAAACATCCCCCACACCATTACACCACCACCACCAACCTGCACAGTGGTAACAAGGCATGATGGATCCATGTTCTCATTCTGTTTACACCAAATTCTGACTTTACCATTTGAATGTCTCAACAGAAATCGAGACTCATCAGACCAGGCAACAATTTTCCAGTCTTCAACTGTCCAGTTTTGGTGAGCTTGTGCAAATTGTAGTGGTGATGAGTGGTACCCAGTGGGGTCTTCTGTTGTTGTAGCCTATCCACCTCAAGGTTGTGCGTGTTGCGGCTTCACAAATGCTTTGCTGCATACCTCGGTTGTAACGAGTGGTTATTTTAGTCAAAGTTGTTCTTCTATCAGCTTGAATCAGTCGGCCCATTCTCCTCTGACTTCTAGCATCAGCAAGGCATTTTCGCCCACAGGACTGCCGCATACTGGGTGTTTTTTCCATTTTCACACCATTGTTTGTAAACCCTAGATATAGTTGTGCGTGAAAATCCCAGTAACTGAGCAGATTGTGAAATATTCAGACCAGCCTGTCTGGCACCAACAACCATGCTGCTCTCAAAATTGCTTAAATCACCTTTCTTTCCCATTCTGACATTCAGTTTGGAGTTCAGGAGATTGTCTTGACCAGAACCAAACCCCTAAATTCATTGAAGCAACTGCCATGTGATTGGTTGATTAGATAATTGCATTAATGAGTAATTGAACAGATATTCCTAATAATCCTTTGGGTGAGTGTATATTCAATTGAAAGTGGTAATATTGCAAAATAGAGGCATTTAGGAAGAACAGAAACTCAGCAACAAAGTGGCAGACCACGTAAAGTACCAGCGGAGTTGCCTAGTGCTGAAGTGTATAGTGTGTAAAAGTTGCCAAAGCTTTGCAGAACTCCAGTCTTCCTCCAGCATTAACCCCAGCACAAAACTGTGCACCAGAAGCTTCATAGAATGGGTTTCCATAGCTGATCATTAACAATTACAATGCTAAACATCAGATGGAGTGGATGTAAAGCATGAGCCACTGGACTCTGGAGCAGTGGAGACGTGTTCTGTTGAGTGAGGAATCAGGCTTCTCTGTCTGGCAGTCTGATGAGTTTGGGTTTGGTAAAATTTGCCAGGAAAGCGTTACCTACCTGACTGTATTGTGACGTTTGGCGAAGGAGAGTTATTTTTATGGGGTTGTTTTTCAGGGGTTGGGCTAGGCGCCTAAGTTCTAGTGAAGGGAACTAAATGCTTCAGCCTAGCAAGACAAATTTGGACAATTATATACTTCCAACTTTGTGGGAACAGTTTGGGGAAGGCCCTTTTCTGTTTCAGCATGGCAATACCCCAGTGCACAAAGCAAAGTCCATAAAGACATGCTTGGGTGAGTTTGGTGTACAAGACTTTATATCAAGTTTTATATCACTTCTCCACAAAGTCGTCTTCTAACTTCTACATTTGCTGGGAGAAGAAACTTTTTGAGCAGTTGAAAAGGTCCTAAGGAATTTTGGAACTAAGTGAGTACAAGAAGTACATCGACCTGCATGAAGACTATGTGGATAAGTAATATAACTGCTATATTTATTTACTCACAGTTACTGGTATTAAAGGGTAAATTGCATTTACTTTTTGATTCTCCCTCATACCACACCCCTCACCATAAATAGTTTGTAGTTGTCACTCATGTAAATATATCAAGGGTACCCCACTGCCAAGAACAGTTTCAAGTCCACCTATGTGTACAGTTTAATGTTCAAAGTATTCAGATTTTCCAGATGCATTTCAGTATTAAGTATTAGGTATTTTGACATTTTGTTTGTGAAATTTGTCCTTGCCAGTTTCGCAACGCCAGGAAAATGAGGACACTGCTGAAGGTCATGCTGGTGCTTTTCACCCTGAAAGCCACTCTGGCTATTACTTCCAGACTTGCCCGGCAGGCGGCATTCGACTCTTATGACAGTGAAAACTATGATGTGGACCTGGACAGTCTGAACTTAGAGAACCAAGACATTTTAGACTATGATGACGGCTTGACTATTGACGAGCCACAGGTGAGAACCGCATCTTAACTTTGGTAAGTCTCAGCTATGATAAAAATCTTCTGAGTCAGGATAACTTAATGCATTCTGAATTACTTGTGAAATGTTTCTTTTCCAACCTACCTGTAGCACTGATTTTCACACACGCTCCAAAATCAAATGCAATATATTCAGTTAAAGGGGGGAGTCAAAACTGACCCAAAATCATTTTGGTTGTGTGATAACTTGGATTATCACTCTATTTCATGATATTGTTGGTTTTAAAATATAACATTGTATGCAGTTATTTGAGTATGAGTGGAAAACCTTCCCTTGTTCAAAGGCGCAGATTTACACTTTTGCTTACTCTGCATAGTGTGTACACAGTATTCTGCTACTTTGAGTCTTTTAGTTATACAAAAACTCCCATTAAAAACACAAATTTCAGCCAAAGCACTGATGATGTGTCCTACATGCTCTTGTGTGTCATGAGCTCCCCCTTTTGATCTGCAAAACAAAAACAGAGAATGCAATTGTGAGTAGTTCAGTGTAGATCTACAGTTGGGGACTCAATTATTTTTCCCCAAGGTAGATTTCACTGACTTCTGTTACTTTTGCCAATCTGTTGGGTGGGTCTGAATTACATTTCATTTCTGTTCTACAGTTTGTTTTTTGAGGTGTGGCTTTTTCTTTTCTAGCAGGAATGGAGTTCAGCTCCCCTAATTCTTCATTATAAATTATTTTCTCCTCTTATATTGGAAGATCTACTTTTCAGTATAGAATTAGTTTTTTATAGCTTTACATTATGCTTTAAGTATTCTCTGGTGCTGTCGTGTCAGCGTGCGGGCGGGCGGGCGGGCAAGCAGGCGAGTTGAGTCGTGAATGCGGGTAGAAACGGGGTTTATTGGGAAAACACGGGGCAGACGGCAACTAAACATCACACTACATCAATGACAGATCTGAGGAATACTGACTCAGACACGGACTAAATGCAAAGGACAGGCTGAACATAACAGGCAACAGGTGATTACAATCAGGAATTAACACGAGGTAACGAGGGGGGCGGGGCCCACAAGAGGATTGGACGGGCAGGTCATGACAGAACCCCCCCCCCCCCCCCCAAAGCACGGTGTGCGTCTTTGACCTTTTGTTCCAGAAGTCATATTTTAAGCCCAGGGAATCTCTCACAGACTTCAAACAATTTTTTTGAGAACAGAGATTTCTTTCCCCCTAGCCACCCACAAAGACCTACTTTTAGTCTCTTTCTTGATTTATGCACATTGTTATGCTGCCCGCAGAACCTTTTATTACATATTACTCTTGAGTTCTCTCACTAGAGACTGACTAGTAAATGCATTGAATTTAAATCAAAAACACAAATTTTCATTATGAAGATAAGTATTTAGTTTTTCTTGCAAATACATAAAACTTAATATATTTCTGTAATCATTATCTAGATACAGTTTTTACAGGATTGCAACGGAGGGACATTTCAACCTACGCATTTTAAAGGAATAATTTGAAGATGGGTTTTCAGATTTCAAAGTTAGTTTTCTCATTTGTAGATCGAGATTGGCACACTGCCTCCCTTAGAAGACAATTACCAGGCCCCTGCAGCCTCACTGGAGGAAGAAGATGAAGAGGTTCCCCTGCAACCTCGCGTTCTTTCCCCAAGCTCTGGGGGCTCTGGAGTGCTCATGGGCCCTGATGCTCAAGGAGGTTTGCAGCACACTCAATGCTTAATGCGCAGTAATGTTCGACTTTTTTAACACCCGCCCCAAACTGACCTGTTAGGAGATCCAAACCGCCCTGCCTGACCCACAAAACCCGACCAGTGAGCCTGTATTGCCATGGAACCTACCAGTGAAGTGTCATTTGTGACACTGTAACCCATAGATGACATAGATTTGTGCTAGATTCGCATTGAAGATGATGACAGAATTTTATGCAAGGTTAACTGTGTACCAAACAACAACAAAGAAACCGAAAGATCGATTTTTACGTTGTTATTTAATGAAGGGTTGCGGAATATTGCATGAAAGGCATCTCTCTCGCACACACACACAAACACACACAAGCGCGCATGTATGCAAAACACACTAGATATCAAAACTGTAACATCTGATGTAACATCAAATCTGAGAACTCTATCAGATTTGAATGAACTTAATTAACTTTATCAGATTTGAATGAACTTATTAGAACTTAGATCTTCCTTTAACTTCATTTTGTCTTAAATGAAGTAGAGCAGAGCATACTTAACCATGATATTTCACCAAACAAGGAGCAACAAGCTTATCCTACAAATTGAAAACTCCAAAATTGAAAAAAATTGACTGCATTTATGACAGCTGTTTGAAAGCACTGTGGAAAAAGAGGATGGAATCCACCATGCTGCGGTTTAGCCTATTTCGACGTGCTTCCAGCATGCAACCTGCTGAATTGAACGTGCGCACGCTCGATACGCTGGTTGCAGGAACGCAAAGCACTTGCCCGCTTGCTCTTGCCAGCATTGAGAGGAGAGGGAAATCGTGATTCTGAGCCCTCCAAAAGCCAAGGACGCCTTCACTACATTCCTCAAGACTGAAGCGTGACTGCACATAACGCTGTACTTCATCTGGCTTTAATCGATAATGAAATGCATTTTGTAACTTTTTGACCCGTCATCTCGACAATCTGCACATCACTAATGCAGTTTTATGCCTTGAGTCTTGCTTGACACCCGTTTTCAGCATTGCCCTCTTAGCCTACCTTTCCTTCTCTCCAACCCCAGGCATGCCCACCTGCCTGCTTTGTACCTGTCTTGGGGGCTCAGTCTACTGTGATGATATCAAGCTAGAGAACATCCCACCTCTACCCAAGGAAACCACACACTTTTATGCCCGTTACAACAAGATCTCCAAGGTTCACAAGTCTGACTTTGCGGAGATGAGTATGTTTTGTTTGAACAGTTGCATTGCTTGGCGTCCAAACCAGTGGCATCACTGGTTCTCATCTAATATCTCTCACAATGAATAACCATGTAGTTTCTCAAATAATATTCAGTAAGTTTTACCAATGCAAACTAACACATCTTTTATTCATCCTTCAACAAGATTATAGTTCTTATACTTATGAGCTTTTTAAAATATGAATAATCTTTACCAGACATCATTTTACTGAATCATCTAACTCAATTTATGGTATTCCAGATCAGATATAGGAGATTAAGATTACTTTAATTTATTTAAACAAACAATAACTGCTCTACAAATGTAAGATACTAAATATATCCAAATGATAAGACCAGCTACTAAGTTGTGTGTTCTGTTGCACTGCAGATAAACTGAAGAGAATTGACCTGACCGGTAACACAATCACAGTGGTAGACCAGGATGCACTGAAAGCCTTACCAGCCCTGGAGGAGCTGGTACTACGAGAGAACAAGGTGACCCAGCTGCCCAGACTGCCCACTAGCATGACTCTCATCGACGTGAGCCATAACCAGCTGGGTTCCCAGGGCATCCAGAAGGAGGCCTTTAAGGTGAGACACAAGCAAGGGACATTTGAAAATCATTCCACAGAAACGCCTCTGCAATAACATTAAGTTTAATAATAATTTTTGTGTTCAAACACTGCTTTCCTATGTGGCTCAGTGGGTTAGGACTCTATGCCTGTAATTGAAAGGACACCCATTCAAACCCCTGGGTTGGTAGAGTGATTGCACCATTGGGCCTATGAGCAAGATACCTGACCCCCAGTTACTCTAGGTGTCACGCCCGGCTCGTCCGATCCTCGTGTGTGCCACGCCCACCTTGTTACCTCGTGTTACTTTCCGATCACCTGTGTCCTGTTATTTTGACTAGTATTGTGTATATTAGTCCGCGTCTTCCGCTGTTTCCCAGATCCATCATTGCATTGTTATGCGCTGTTCCTTGTCCGCCAGTCCACCCCTTAATAAACCCCGTCTGTCCGTATTTACGGCTCTGCTTGCCTACTTCTTCGCTAGCCCGCTTGCCAACGTGACACTAGGAACTACTTTCTAGAATAAATAAGTCATTATTAAACCCACCATCTCATTGTGAGTAATATAGTACAGTAGCACCTCGGTTCTCGAATTTAATCCGTTCCGGACTTCGGAACGAATCCTAAAAAGTTCGAGTTCTGGTCGAATTTTTCCCATAAGAAATAATAGAAAACCAATTAATTGGTTCCCGGCCCCAAAAAATTACACCTAAATTTTTTTTATTATTTTCATTAAAAAAAAATTTTGCATTTAAACACAAAATGAACAGGATAAAACAAGAAGAGAATTTTTTTCTTAATGGCTTCCAAAACCATAAAGTTCTTATTACAACATTATCCTTGTCCTGCCCTGATTGTCCACTCCTTCCACTCTTCCATGTGTCACGCCCCCTCGTTAACCTCCTGTGGGATCCCCATGTGATAGCTGTTTCTGGTTGTTGTCATTAGTCTTCTGTATTAAGTCCGCGTTTCAGTTTGTTTCCCCAGTCCGGTCATTGGGTGCGTTTGACTTGCTTTCAGCGCTGGTTTAAAGCAACCTCTCACCCGGCTGTACAAACTGGAACCGCCTCCATGATGACACACCTCTGCTTTTATTGGCTGAAATGTTTAGTTACACGCATGACGTTTATATCCCAAGCAGTTCCGATGCGCAATCTGCTATTTCTCCCAAATATCACGTAAAGCAGTGAAAACTGGTTTTCAGTTAATTTACATGGTAAAATAAAGTTTAAATAAATGACGTAAGTGCTCTAATAGTACACGTAAGTTAGTTAGACTTTTGATATTCAGATCGAGTTCTAGGTCAAACTGGTTTTTTCGACTTTCAAGAAATTCGAGATCCAGTGAGTTCGAGAACCGAGGTACCACTGTATTCATATTTCCTTATTTTAAACTGTCTTTCTTTGTAATATGTGGAAAATTGCTTTTTGTAGGAGATGCCCAACCTGTTATACCTTTACTTGACTGACAATTACATTGACTACATTCCGCTGCCCCTGCCTGACAGCCTGAGGTCCTTGCACCTGCAGGTAAGCCCCCTCACAAATACCTCACTGCAGGTTCCTGGTGGCTAATTCCTGAAGTATAAATTACTTGCATCTATAATACACTCAATTTGTCTCAAGCCTGTCCTCCTATGGAAGTACATGTCATAGTTGATTATAACCTGTGCCCTCCTTAACATAGGGAAGTGTAGAGAGAAACTGAGTAAACAAATAGGAATTTTACTATACTAATTTTTTTGAATTGTTTTTTAATATATTGATAATAAAAAAAAAATCCTTTGCAACTGAGGGCTGTGGAACTTTAATGAGGCCAGGATGTGAAGCATAATACTTAGTACCATTGAGTAGTTGCAGGGTGGGGGTGCTGGGGCCTCTCCCATGAATCGTAGGGCATTAGGCAAGGGTGCACCCTAGATTGGAGGACATATAGCAGTTTTAAATGACCATGATGACATGCACTGGGTTATGGCTATAGTTCCACATCTCAAGGCTTCATAAGCTCCCCATGTTTATCTGGCCTTTCTCAGCATACTCCAGTTTCCAAGAACATCGTTAAATGCTAGTAGCTATCCTATACTCACAGTCTCTGTTAAAAAAAAAAAAAATCTGGATGCACTTTAGCTGTACATGATGGTCAGAGTTTGTGTCTTACTGGATTTGCCCATTCAACCTCAGAACAACAACATCCAGATGATTCATGAGGATACATTCTGCAACCTGAAGGATCGCAACTATGTCCGCAGAGCCCTGGAGGACATCCGACTGGATGGAAACCCCATCATCCTTAGCGAAACCCCCCAGGCTTACATTTGCCTGCCCCGTCTTCCCATTGGGTGACTAGTGTAAAAGTATATGAACACATATAAATAAATACATGTTCAAAAGCGAACATCTGTAATACATGCATATAAAGACATACAAAACCAGCGCTGGTTACAAATGCAGCATATTCATTCACTTATATGTGCACAGAATCCCAGAAAAATGTACCACCTCAAACATTTAAACTAGGTTTATACAAATAAGACACACGCTAGTCTACACATAGATATTATTTCAAACAAACACGTCCTTCAGAAACTGTATAGTGGCAAACACAAAAAATAAGCACACTCACAAAAATAGTGCAGACAAGCACAGACTCAAATAAACATAAATTCAGTCATATGCAATCTAATTATGTCTGTCCCTGTGATCTTCTTCATGGGGGTGCAAAATTTTAGGAATGTAATTTGTAAGCAATGTACAATAATAGGAAGAAAAGCAATTCCTGAAATGATAATTTTGATGCACCTTTTTCCAATACTTCTCAAGTTGATTTATCATTTTTCTCTGTATTGTTAGTGGTGCTATATTTAATTAAATAAACTTTTTAATGTACTGTACTCCAAGCTGATTCTGAAGCAAACTGCAGTGTTTCATACAATAACAAAGACAGGTCTGCACAAGCTCAGCAGCAGCATTTACTGTATTTGAATAGAGTGTTGGAGGGTTTACCTTCTCATCCTTATGACAAATGTTTGTACACAATGAACTCTAAAAGTCCATGTTGCATTTGTAATATGTCATGTATAATTTGCATTAAATTAAGTAAAATAAAACAATTTACAAAATCATCATCATGGCTGGGTTGCAGTACCATTACACTATAATTTACATATGTATCTATCTATCTATCTATCTATCTATCTATCTATCTATCTATCTATCTATCTATCTATCTATCTATCTATCTATTGTGGTTGTAGGTCTCCCACTTGCCTGCCTACCACTGTACTCTAAACTCTCACATAGGGAATCAGTCACACTGTAGCAGTAACGCTCAGGTTGATAAGCAGGAAATGAGAAAATATTTCCCTTATACTGTACAGTGTTCCACTACACATTTGAGAGCGCAGTAGATAGAATCATTTGCTAGAAAAAAAACAGAAGAATCACTCTGTTCATAAAATTTGTACGGCTGGCCATAAGGAACTATTTATAGTTTTACCCATTTTTGCAGTATTAGTAAAAATTAGGGACCAAGAAGTCTCATGAACTCAATGAATTCATTCATTTTTTTATGTACCTGAAAAGGTTTCCAAGGTGATGGACCAAGTGTTATATGTTAAGCGTGGATTATATTCCATGAATAGATTTATTTTATACTTTTACTATAATTTTCCCAAATGGCAGGTTTTCCAGCTATTTTTCTAAATGCATGCATGTGATACTGATTCATTTGGAAGCTGTGGCATATGGTTATGGTACTTTGTGAATGTATTTGTCAAAACCAACAAAGAAAACACTTGTTGGCATTTGACGTGTTCAGACATTAATTATCATGTTTTTAAATTATTCAGACAAGTACATACAATATTTCTAATAATAATTATTAACTGGCATTTCATTATATGACATTTTGACAAGTACAAACATTATTCTTAACTATTAAGTGACATTCCACATTCAGACATGTACTATTTAGGACTCCACTATAGATATCAGACATATGCTCTTGTTCTTTTTCAACTTATTGGCATTTCATTTCAAGGTATTCAGAGTTAAACGATTCTTTATATAATCCAGAGAAAAATAATCCAGAGAAAAATGCTTCATTGGTCAATTTTTGAGTGGTACCAACTCAATCCAACAACCATCCAAAAATTGACCTATGAAGCATTTTACTCCAAGTTATCTCTTTAACCATAAATTCACATTCCACTGAATAAAGATTCATGTGATTTCACCATTTGGGCTGCTCGGGTAAAAACTTATCGGGTAATCAAACTCGATATTACATTTTTATATGGGTAGAGTGTTTTCTGTCCATCTTTCAGTCACTGGCGATTTTTCTTGTGCTGTGTACATTATGAAATCACAGCAATAGCAAAGGTAATGTATCCCTAATATAAGTTAAAGTACATGGTGTCATCATATTAGAAACATATTTGTATTCCCAATATAAGTGAAAGTATGTACTATGGAAATAAGTACATACTCTATATACATTACGTGGGCTGTGTGTGTGTTTACTGGTTCATTTTATGGGGGCCAAATTTGAGTGGGACAGACAGATGCCCCTTATGAATTTTTTTTTTGTTTTTTATTAGTTTTTGGGTGAAGGTTCAATGTTCATTTACATTAAAATGAGATCAAAGTTCCTTGTGCTGTGTCAGCTGTTACCTTTCTTTCACAAAGCACACTTATGGAGTAGATTCTCCCTGATACACTGGGCTACCTAATTGGATTACTTGAGTGGCTTTCATAGGATAAGTGTCCCTCCTGTGCAGTAACATGGGCCAGAGTGTGCAGTGAAGATCAAAGACTCACTGAAGGCAGAGTTTCAGTGAAAGCTGGAATCAGTAATGACTCTAACAGGGCTTATTGAATACAGTGTAGAGCTACTGTTCATAATTATGCATTTAAGGGAAACGTGATTTCAGAAAAGGAAAGAGACACCTGAGCACTTGTCCGTGTTTTATTGGGATTATTGAATACACTGTAAAACCCTTACACACATTTTCTTGAGGGAAGAGACAGGCTGGCTGGTTGAGTTTTTTATTCCTGTCCTTTGGGAATAACATGCTTGTGGTTATATAAATACCAATACATGACTATGTGGAAATGACTGCATAATAATAGCTCAGTAAACCAATTTGGTGTTTAATGTGGGACTCACTAATCCTGCTTGTCCCTGGCTGCCTTTCATGTACCTGCACCAGGAGAGTTTCTTGCTATTGAAAAGACCAGGTGATAGGTGAAGTTTTTTGAAGGAATACTGGCAATGGATCTAAAATAATCTGGGATAGGCTTAAAATACTTGGGGCTATAGCTCTGAGTGATTGGACCTAACAATGCCCATGACCTGCATGATGACAATTAGTCATCTGCTCTGCCTGGTGAATGGTGGTTTGGAGGTCTGTATGTAGAGAGATGTAGAGTTTATCATGTGGGCTGGTGAGCAGGATAAACCTAGGAACTGTAAAAAGTTCCTTATGATCTACATGGTGCTATACAAATCTGTCTGGTACTGGTGTGAATATATTAAAGTTTTTATATATTAAAGTAAAAAACATTTATTGAATGATAATTTGTTGACGGAACACTTAACAGTGGAATTATTTGAGTCCCACCCCTATCTTGTGTGTGGAAATTCCGTGTTCCCCTGGTATCACACGGGTCTCTTCTTTCAGTTCAAAGATATGCTGTTAGCCTAATAGGAAATAGGAATCTAGGGTGTGTGTGTGTGTGTGTGTGTGTGTGCGGTCCAGGTTTACCTAATGTTGTAGGGACCAAATGTCCCCACAATGGGACAAAAACCTGTTATGTTGATGTTGTGGGGACCATTTTCCATTTTTTTGGTCCCCATAAGGATATCCTCAATTTTATAAAAATCGGTGACTGCAATCAAAAGACTAAAAATGCCAAAATTTCATTATGCTATTTATGTTTAAGGTTAGGGCTGAGTAGGGGTTAAGTCATCATTTTTGGATTTTGGTTTTTCCTATAGAAATGAATGGAGGGTCCCCACTAAAATATGAGTACAGGTCTCTCTCTCTCTCTGTGTGTGTGTGTGTGTGTGCGTCTGTGTGTGTTGGTTGGAAGGGGGAGGGTTGTGCGTGCGTGCGCATGTGCATGCATGCCTGCAACTATGCACTTGCCGATGGATTAGTATCCCATCCCATCAGTAACATGTTCTGTGGTGTTTAGGATAGCCTTCAGGTCCCCCTTCATCCCTGACCAGGATAAGTGGTTGGGTGGATGGTGGATGGTGGATGGTTATTTTTAGTATAATCTAACAGCACAATGCGGCAATGTATGATTTGGTTGATATATTTCTTTGTGCATCAACTAATACATTTCTTGTTATCGTGATCTCAAGGCACAATAAAGATTCTTCAAGGTCTCTGAACACTATTTATTATTATGCAGATTTTGTGATTTTACAGAAACCAGATCTGATCCAACATTTTTCAGAGAAAAGCAAGCCAGGGGTTGAAAATTATTTGAGTACGGGACATTATTGGAGTACATTCAGTAGGCAATGCTACTGCCAGACCCAGAGCTGATCCCTTCTTCTATCCTGCATCCCTCCTGACCTCTTGCTACTGTTATATGTAGTTACTGTTATTATAGCAAATTGGCAGAAGAATTGCTGCAGGAAGTTGGTGGCATTCATTACCAAGTCCAGCGGTGTAGGTGTTCCATGGTTTATAGTTCACTGTCTCCCCACATCCCCCCACTGAGTTTTATTTTATTTCATTTTGTATAGGATCTGAAGGCTGTTAAGATGTAACAGGCATGAGCTTCCTGAATCACTTTGGAACTGCTGTAATGTTGGCTGAATTTTCATTCTTTTTTAAGGCATGTTTCTGTCTGTTTGACAAGTATGTTCCCACGCCGTTCCTCAAATAAAGTTCTGGTATTTTTTCCTTTAAATGGGTAATGTTTCATGTTGAGTCCATGCCAGTGACCTGGAGCTCCTCAATTCTATTTTTAGAGCAGGCTGTGCTACCAGCTACCAGTCATAGCAGTTGATCCTATTGAAATCCCGGTAGTCAGTGGCCTTTTGGTGTTTACACTGGGATAGAAACTGCATGCTGCCACTGACATCCACTACTACCATTGTTTTTATACTGCAAGAAAAGCAAGGGATGTTAACATTGTAAACTACCAGTCTCTCCCAGATCTTCTCATGCTGATACCCTTGGGACAGCAGTTGGCAGCATGGAGGAATAGACATGGAACATTCGGAAGGAAATGGCTTTTAATTTATCCAGATTACACTACAAAGACCTGGACGTGGCGCAGCTCTGAAGGATTGAAAACGTTCATGGAAAGTGCTTTGTTCAGCTAAGGATATTGCTGTTTTGTTCATGGGCCTCCCTTTGCCAAATCTGTAGTGATATGTGGCAAGGAAACATGGCAAACAACTCTTGTGGCGGGGAAAAGAGCCCCCCAGACCAGGACTACGAGGAGCAGGAGTTTGGCTGTACGCTGCAAGAACTGCGCTCTCTCATGGAGCTGCGGGGCGCTGAAGGACTACAAAAAATACAGGAATCATACGGTGGCATCCATGGACTCTGTTCCAAACTGAAATCATCTCCTGTAGAAGGTAAAGATCTCCTTTGTTGTTCCAGATTTTAGTGTGAACAAATCACAATTAATAGTCCTACAATGGTTTGGTTACATTTTGTGCAACAAGAGTTACAATGCTTGGTTTTAATATATCCTTTTATAGATTGGTGATAATCTTTCAGTGGTAACTTCGGCCTAATATTTGTAAAAGTAAAACTTTTCAGGTCCATTCTTCAAATTAAAATGTTTATTATGGGATTTATTTGTTATGTGTGGTATTGTCTTAGACAGAGAGAATAGCTATTTATAGCAAAGCTTAAACAATGCTGCTTAAGGTGTCTGTTACCTCTGTGTTGCCTGCTTTATACCCAGTAAAGGACATTACACTGTGAAGTAAAGCTTCTACATTATCTCTGTTGGCCAAAAGCTCATTATCACCAAAGAGTAGTAAATTTTATTTTTGTACCATATAATTTACCTGTAGGTTGACAGGAGCAGCTGATTACCAATGTTTTTTTTTTTTTTTCGAGATCCCACAAGTTTATTCACAGATCATGCAAAATGACACAAAAGAATAATGGATTAGTCCACTGTTAAACCTTTATCCCTTTGTTAATTGTCTCATTGGTTGGCTAAGAACAATAATAATGTTTAGGAAATTTATTTGTAGATAAGAATTATAAGTTTAGTTATAAATTATTTTGGTTTAGGATGTTGTGAGTTTACTGTACAATTTCTCCCCGGGTTATGATGGGGTCATGTTCCAACAAAACTATTCTAAGGCAAAGATATCATAAGGTGAAAATGCATTTTAATACACACCTAACCTATCAAACATCACAGCAAAGCCGTTAGCCTACCTTAAACATGCTTAAAACACTTACATTAGCCTACAGTTGGACAAAATCATTAACACAAAACCTAATTTATAAAAAATAAATGTTGAATATCTCATGTAATTTATTGAATAATGTACTGAAAGTGAAAAACATTTACCCATTGTAAAGCTCAAATGTAACACAAACCATCGCAACCTGGAGAGTATCTGCATATTGAAAATATGTTAGAGAATGGCACGTTCATACAGAAATGTGATAATATAGCTAGTTTGTGCTTTGTAAAAAAATATTGCCTTTTATGATCTATTATCATCTTTGGTAATTGTCAGTAATTTTTGAACCTCTCTGTTATACCTCTCTGTTTTTTCTATAAATATTTTGTTGCATGATAAAAAATGTACATTGGAACAAACCACAGGCCTCTCTTATGAAGCACTTGTAATTGTCTTGTGGTTTTGACAAATTAAAAATGCTTGTTGTGAAATACATCCCCTGTAGCCCAGAGGGGGTCCAAGGATTGAATAGTTGGGGAGTCTGTCCAAGGACACAGACACACAAAAGAGAGAAATCCACGAGGGAAGTTACGGGGAGGGCGGACAGGAAGGAGGCAGGCAGGAGGCGCGGGTAACTCGGGGAGGGCCAGACGGACGGAACATAACTGTGGGGAGAACAGAAAGTTAAAACGCTTGGTAGTGGCATGCCAACAATTCCTTGCACCGACCTGTTGCCGGTGCAAGGCTCAAAGATGCATTGTCTGTAGGCAGGATCAGCTGTAGTTGCTGACGTCATGGAATGGGCGTGACCGGGCGGGTGTGACAAAAAGGAATTTCACATGTTTCCAGTAATGTCGTGGCATAATCTAATTGTTATGTTGCTCCCTTTTTGTGGCAATATGCAACATTTTGCATTACACATAGAGCTACACAGACACCGTTTTTTTTTTTTGGCTAATTTGCGCACTTGTCCAGCGCTTCTTTGTTTATTAAATACCAGAACGTTACAACTTATACACGCACACTTTCTTAGCGCCATCTACTGGTAGAAACCTTTAAACATATATTCAGGTTCATACATAACATCCCTCCCCACTAAGATGTGTTGTTAGTAAACACCAAACATTTACTTAAGTAAATCCTCTTTGCACAACATAAGAGATACATGTCTTTTTCTTTCTTTTTAGTTTCAGAACCCAAACACTCGTGAATAGCACTATTTCCACAGGCTCACTCATGACGGTGCCGTACTGGTGGTTTAGTAATCCTCACAGGATAACGTCTTGCACTCTCTGTTACCTGTGTTTGTTCCATTTGTGGTGTTTCAATGGATTGTGGTGTTTTAGTGGTGGTCTCAGGAACTTAATTAGTATCCTCTTTATGGTGAGGTGTACTAGGGTCACTCTGTGGTAGTAACAACGGAAGACTCACAGGCATGTGCACTACAGTCTGGTGAGGCACTGACTCAGAACGAGCCATCATCAGATCCACATGGCATTTCCATACCCCTTGTGTTTCTACATTTACCTTGCACTATACTGGTCCAGTTTTCTCCATCACCACACCTTGTGTTCACTTATCCTCCCCCTTCCTATAATCACGCACGAGAACTGGCACCCCAACCCTAAGCTGTCTCTCTTTAGAGTGTTGGAGACGTGTTGCTGTTTAGCGGCCTGTGACTGGTGAACAGCTCCAGCCACACTGGGTTTCAAAAAAATCCAATAGAGGACAACGCATGATGCTATGTTGACTCCTTTAAAAACAGGCATTTCTCTCATTTGAGGTGTAGGCCGTATTCCTCTAGCCTTCCCAGGACAGCATCCAATGTCTTGAGGTGTGTCAGTTCATCAGGACCACTGACTAGGATGTCGTCCAAGTAACAATGAGTGTGTGGCAGTCCGAGAAGTACATGGTCCATAGCCTTTTGGAATAGAGCGGGAGATGATGCTACGCCAAAAGGTAAACGATTGAACCAAAATAGTCCTTTTTGTGTAGATATTGTCAGCAGCTTCTTAGAGCTCTCTTCTACTTCGATAAATCTAGCTTACTGAAGCATTGACCTCCTGCTAGAGAAGCAAACAAGTCCTCAATGCGTGAATTCGGGGACCTATCCACGCAGAGAGCTGGGTTGAGGGTGACTTTGAAATCCCTGCACAGTCTCACTGTGCCGTCCTTCTTACTGACAGGCTCTACGGGTGTAGCCCAGTCACTATGTGCCTGGTGAGATTACCCCAAGCTCAGTTAGAATGTTGGAGTGTATTGATTACCCACAATGACAGTTAAATGAGGGTGTGGATGCTAGAATGCATTCAATGCATTTCATTCTCACATTTTACAGCATTTATTATAAATGTGGTATAAAAACTGTAGTGTTTAAAAAAAATATGTATTATGGTGTATCTATAACCACAGGATCATGGTGAAGGTGAGGTGTCTGCCAGGAAGCTCAGGGCATAACGAAGGCAGGGGACACTGTGAACAGGATGCCAGTTTATCTTAGGGCACACATTCACACACTTGGTCATTTAGAGTCCCTAGTTTGCTTGACCACCAAGTGCAGACAAATTTAATTGGGGACTGTAGGGTGTCACCTGCATGGAGCTGCCGCTTTAACTAACTGTTGTATTTTTCCCAAAGCAGGGCAAAGCCCTGATGTTTGCCGTTGCCCTAAGCTATAGTCTTGGATAGGGGTCAGCAAATTTTTTAAAGCAAATAGCCATTTTATCCTAGATATTTGAACCAAGATTTACAAAGAGCCGCAATGGGTATAGAAGTAGATTTGAGATACGATTTTTAAAAATACAATATGGGTATATATGCATTTAAGACAAATTGAAACTTCAAATAGTTACAAAAAATAAAGACAGATTTGGGGGGGGGGACCTCTCAGTTTTAAATCATTTGGACGCACAACAGCACAAAGGTGACTTATATTACAACAATGTTCAGTTCTGTAACAGAGTCTTCACCCTCACCCCTCCTTTCTTGAGTAAAGATCTGACTCTATAGTTGTCTGCCATTCACTCTGCACTTCAATACTGTAACTGCTGATCGAGCACCGCAAAACGCAATCACCACTCCAAACTCAGCTGGCTATAATATGTAAAACAAAGAAAATATAACAATTTTTATAAAGACCAGACAAGGAATGGTGACGATTTGCTACAAAAAGTATATGAAAGAATTAGGATCCCCAATAAACACGTACAGTACATCCAATCTCAGGTATTAAAGAAAACTCTAGAGAGCATTTTGTGTGACCAGAGACATCACGTAATCTTGTTGTAGAGAATGATGCAATTAACACATCACAGAAGCACGGGTGAGACCGCCCTCATTCACAGATAGCTAAAGAAATTATTAATAATAATGATATTAAACCATAAATAAATTATTTATTTTTATGAAAGTAAAAAAAAAAAAAAATTTTTATATGTAGCAACCCTTGGCATCAATAATAAAGTAGAAAGTCTTTAACGGGTGCAACATTTTATTTTGTCTTCATAGGAAGCATTCGGGAACATTATGAGCACCGTGAAAACTACAAAAAATTAATGAATAAATAAAATAAATAAACACATATATTGCTCAAAGTTTCACTAAAAGAAATAGTTATAAAAAATAATTGCAACATCGAAATCAAACTGACAATCCATGTCCCTAGAGTTAGTTTCTGCAGCCGAGGATCGAACCGCCAAGGTCCCCGCCTTTGGCCACTGCCCAGCTCACACTGCACCCGACCGCTATGGCCCCTCCTACAGGTGGTGAGCCCATTGGAGGGGGAACCCACGTGCCTTGTTTGGGCTGTGCCCGAACAGGCCCCATGAGCATTGGCAAGTGCCTTCTGGTCAATTTTCACATGTCCCAGCATGCCCGGCGTGCAAGTTGCAAATAACCCTTGTATTGTTGTTGTTATTGTTAATGGTTTTATTCCTTATTGCTGCACGCGTGTTTGCCTGTGTCTTGCGTGTACCCTGTCCGATCCTCATGTGTAATTAGCTTCCGTAAATCTTTCACCGTGTGTGTATCTTAGAGTTCAGCATCTGACAACCATGTGTTTCTTACGTGTTATGTGTTATTTGGGGACTGCTAATAAAAGAACTTTGGATCAGACTTAATCCTTGACATGGCGTTATGGCTGAAGCTAACAAATACCACAATGGTGTCAGAAGTGGGATTAAGACGAAGATCCCACTCACTCTACTCCAAGAAACCTGGAGGAATCTTGATAAAGAAATTGCGGAGCTTGAGCAGGAGATCGTCAGTGGACTGTGGGTGAGACATCGGACACAAGTGCCTGAGGGAGCCAGTAGACCCAGAGCTCCCAAACAGGAGAGAAGACCCAGTGATCTGCCACCAAAGGAAATCCTACTCACTCCACCACCAGTAGCCGTTCACCTGCCAAAGTACAGTGAGGACCAACCCTGGGAGCTATTTGCCGTACAGCTGGAGCTTTTTGCCAAGAACAATGCCTGGGATGACCAGACTGCAGCTGTCCATCTTGGCTTGGCACTGGAAAGAGGGGCCCTCCAAGTCCTCTTGGACATTGCACCAGAGGCCCGTTTCTCTCTTGCAGAACTGATGACAGCCCAAATCATTGGTGGAGGGGAGCTGAGGGCCCGTCAGCTGTTTAGGCCCATTCCTGGACATATCCTGTTGGTCAGCTTGGAGATCTGCGGAGCCCCTTTCTGCCTTGCTCCATCAATGGGGTGCCCTGCCGTGGTCTAATAGATAGTGGGTCCACAGTCTCCATAGTGAGGACAGGACTCTTGTCTCGGATGAAGGGGAACTCCATACTGGGCTGGACCACCACCGCCCAGTTGAGCACGGAGACTGGGGAGACCATTCCTATGCAGGGTTATTGCAGGATACAGCTCAGGATGGGGTGCGTGCTGGTCTCCCATGATTTCTGGCTTGCCCTAATCCAGGACGACTGCATCCTGGGGATGGATCTTCTCATCCGCCAGTGGGTGGTGCTCAACCTACAACAGATGACCTTGGCCCTGGGGGGACACACCATTACCCTGGCCTATGAGCCACTGCCACAGACAGTGAGACCCCACCCACTGGAAGTTCGGTCAGTATGTCTACCCTCCACAAGTCCTTGTCCACCAGCTCCGAACTCTGCAGCAGCTCTGCTCAGAGCTCCAATGACTCAGGCAGTGACAGCAGAAGCCATTGAGCCCCTATACCAGGGGAGTGCTGAGGGTCTCGACAAAGGGGAGAGGGCTCAGCTGCGATCACTGCTGGAGGAGTATACAGACATCTTCACTCCCTATGATGAAGACTGCATCCATACCAACCTGGTGCAGCACGACATCAACACAAGTGGTGCCTCGCCTATCCGTCTCCGCCCCCGCCGACTACCTCTTGTAAAAAGGGTTGCTGCTGAAGAGAAGGTCTGGGAGATGCTGGCCTCCGGAGTCATCGAGCCATCCACCAGCCCATGGGCCGCCCCTGCTGTCCTAGCCAAGAAGAAAGATGGTACCTGGCAGTTCTGCATGGACTATCGCAGGCTCAATGCCATCATCCCGATGGACTCCTATCCCCTGCCCTGTGTTGATGACACCCTTGATACCCTAGCCAGCTCACGGTGGCTCAGTTCACTGAATCTTCATAGTGGTTACTGGCAGGTGGAGCTGTCCCTGGAGGCCCGTAAGAAGACGGCTTTCACCATGGCGCGAGGTCTCTGGCAGTTCCAGGTTCTTCCCTTTGAGCTCTGTAATGCCCCTGCTACCCTTGAGTGCTTATGGAACGGGTGCTTGAGGGGATCCTGGAGAGCTGCTGTGTTGTCTACCTGGATGACCTGCTTGTCCACGCACCCAACTTCAGTGATGCAGCAGCCAACCTACGGCAGGTGTTTGAGGCTATCCGCCGAGCAATTCTATGGTTTAATCTGGCTAAGTGCAGCCTCCTGCAGCTGTCTGTCAAGTTCCTGGGTCATATCGTGAGTGAGAGAGGGGTAGCAACGGACTGAGACAAGGTAAGGGCAGTGGACGCTTGGCCAATCCCGTGCTCTGTTGAGGAACTGCGGAGCTTCCTGGGCCTGGCCTCCTACTACAGGAGGTTCATCTGGGCCTTTGCTGACATTGCCGCCCCTTTGCACCAGCTGACCAGGAAGGAGGTTGCCTTCCAGTGGGATCCCAATCAGCAGGCTGCCTTTGACCAGCTGTGGACTGTATTTGTCTCCGCCATAATCCTGGCATGTCCTGACCCTATCCAGGCATTCATCATAGACACGGATGCCAGCAGCAGTAGCATTGGGGCAGTCCTGTCCCAGTACTGGCCAGACGGGGAGAGAGCCATTGCCTACTTCAGTCGTTGTCTTGGCAAGGTAGAATGAAACTACTGTGTCACAAGTCGGAAGTTGCTGGCAGTGGTGACTGGATTGTCCCGGTTGAAGCCATACATCTATGGCAACCAGTTCCTCCTCAGAACTGACCATGCCGCTCCCACCTGGCTCATGAGCTTTAAGGAGCCTGAGGGCCAGGTGGCAAGATGGCTGGAGAAACTCTGTGCCGGAGCAGGTTGTGTGGCAGCTCCTGGTCCCTGAGCCACTCATTGAGGCAGTGATGCTGAGTATGCATGGGCCACCTGGGGTGGGGCACTTCGGCATCACTAAGACACTGTGCAGACTGCAGCAACGGCAATGTGCAGGACCTAAGGAAACGCCTGGAGGCCACCCAAATGTGACCACCTGACGGCAGCGGGTCTGAAGCAAAAGAGAGCATATGACACCTACTGTCGGGGGGGCTCACTGGGTGTTGGGATGTCAGTGTGACTGTACAATCCTTGGCAGAAGAAGGGCTACTCTCCAAAGCTATCCAGCTGCTGGCAGGGACCCTGTGTGGTGTTGGGTCAGCTGTCAGAGGTGTATCGGGTCCGGACTGGGCCTGGGTTTCGGTCGGTCATTGTGCACCGGGACAGACTGGCCCCATACCACCCCAAGGTCAGCCTGTTCCCAGAGGCCGCTAGCAGTACTGCTTCTGCAGCCCCTGACAGTGACCCTGTACCTGGCCCATCGTCCCCTAGTTTTACTGCCCCACGGTGGTCAAGGAGGTCTTTGCTGCGGCAGCCATCACAGTTTGATGCTCGTTGGGTGCCTGATGTAGTCCTTTTGAGGACTGCTAATAAAAAAGCTTTGGATCAGACTTAATTCTTGACATGGTATTATGGCTGAAGCTAACAGATCCTACAGTACATTACCCTTATGGCATGTAATATGGATACAATGTGTTGATTAATAACTGTTAGAGAGAAAGTCTGAAAATCTGAGGGGAGTCCACTGATCAAAGCACACTTCACTAGAAATGCCTGTCTTGTCTAGGTTTTTAAAGTTATTAACCCATTCATGTATTGTCGCACTGCACATTATACGGATACATTCAAACACTTAAAAATTTATTAAAAACCGTATGTAAAGCAATCTGGGAAACAAAGCGGTGTGCATCAGTCGCCATGAGCCCAAAATGCTATTATGTCATTACAGCGGACAGCACCTATTTTATTACACAAATTGCAAAATGGTTTAAAATGCAAAAATATTTGGTGTGCATCCTAGTCTTTATACTTGACAACACGATTCTGTGATTAAAAACGTCCCACCTTACTTCTGTGAAAAGTTATTAATGCTAGAAAACTGAATATCGAGTATGAAACTAATTTAACCGCGGTCGAGTGTGGCGCAGCTAGTTGCCGACTCCTGGTCTAGGATAACCCATGCATTAATCCGCCGTTGATAACCACGTATCTTTGCACTGTGTCACGGTGCGTGGAGCGGACGAGCAGTAAGCAAGCGAGAGGAGCCGTACTGACGGGTAAATGGGGTTTTAATGGGAACGAAAAGGCAGACATCCACGAACAAGCACAACAATACAATGACGTACATGGGAAAACGAGGGAGACAAGGACTAATATGCTCAGAACCAGTCAAACATAACAGGATAGGTGATCACAATCGGGAATGAACACTAGGTAATGAGGTGGGCGTGGCACACACAAGGATCGTACGGAGCTGGGCGTGACACACTGTTTGTTGAGGCAGTAAGATTCTATAATAAGGTTGTTTTGGGATAAATGCACCAACATCAATTTCACTCTTAGGCAGTAGCTGAAATCTTAAAAAAGGAATGTGCATGTGGTGTTATGCGTGTAAATGGATGTTGAACCTCAGTACCCAGACATTAGGTTCATGTGCATAATACATAAATATGTTCCTGTTCTCCTCAAATTCTTTTCTGCACCTTCTGCTTTTTTTATTTCGGCATCTTCAGGTTTTACTCTAAATAAAAATACAAAGATACATGAAATGCAACTGTACATCATATATCATATGTAGAAAAGTGATTTTTGTGTCTTTATTTAGAAGCTGGTTAAAGAAAATACAAACTTTCCTACCTAATTAGTGCTACAGTTTGTTCAGTCACTAGAAGGTAAACTGTAACACTAGAGGGAAATCTAGGAATCACACCTGAACTTCTAACTCTCTATAAAACAAGATATAAAGGTCGCTGGAATAGACTTTTATAGCCTTCTCTACTTAGTAAGGTATCTAAACTGAATTGCTCCAGTATGAAACCCATCACTGTAAACTGGAAGAAATGATTAGTCAATCTGCTCAAATCAGCAAAAATCAAGTAAATGTATATCTTGATTCAAAAGATCTATACTCCCTAAATATGTTTGGTAATATATCCCAAACAAACCACATGACATGATTTCATAGTCCTTTAATCACCTAGCAATGTGTTATATATGCTTTCATTCAACATTTTAAAATCAAATTAGATATTTTACTGAGAACAGGGGAGTTCCTTGATGCAACTACTATAATGATGGATTGGTGACCCAAGGGGTAGCTGTAAATTCTGGATCCTCTGACAAAATGTTACCTTGGGAACTTGCATTAGGGTTGGCACTTTCAATACTGGTCTCCCACGGTAAAATTTGCTGAGTACCAGTCCCCCATGGTTGATTTAAAGTACAGGACCCCACAAATCTCTCAAGGCATCCCTCAAATGCCCCTGCATAGGAGTAAACTTTCTGAAAACTTAACTGTTTAGCTTTCAGCAGACAATAATGCAGGTTCAACAGTGATGTTGAATTCTCAAATCTGATTGGTCAGAAGGGTGCTAAATGACTTTCTCACACATAGTGCCAGGTAGGTAGTAGTAAACCAATGAGCTGTTATAAACAATGGACAATTTCTAACTTCTGGCTTATAGTCTTACCAACAGACAATTTTCTAATTAACAATGGCAAGATGTTTTTGTGCTTGTGTATGTTTTGTGCCTGGACAGCATTTCTTTTTGTAGAACACCAATCAAATGCCAGTACATTGTTCTTAGCCATGTATGCCAATGTCATGCTATTATATTTAAATTAACAAATTAGTTTTGTGTATTTATGTGAAATGAGTTGCTGGAGATCCAGTCATACAGTGTTTCTCAACCAAATCCTCTGGGATCCCAAATCCACATTTTTGTTCCTTCCCAGCTCCAAACCCACCTATACCAGGTATTCAGTATCCTTGATTGTTTGGTTCTGTTGTGCTAGCAGTTGAGGAATAACAAAATGTGGACTTTCTGGGGGTTCCTGAGGAATGAGCTGAAAAACACTGCAGTAAATTGACTAGTAATGAGTAGTATAAATAACAAACTCTTGTTGGTAGACTTGGTAGCTATTCATAGTGTGTTAATACTATGGTAGGCAGCATGAATTTAGGCTTCAGATTAACTGAAGTTCTGATTCAACAATAATATAAGCATTTATTTTTAACTTAATTTTGTGTTGCATCACCTTTTCCAGGGCTGACTGGCTACCCTGCAGAAACTGAAAAGAGGAAAGCAGAATTTGGGCAGAACCATATACCACCAAAACAGTCAAAATCCTTTCTTCAATTAGTGTGGGAAGCATTGCAAGATGTGACTCTCATTATTCTGGAAGTGGCAGCCATCATTTCCTTAGGCCTTTCTTTTTATAGACCTCCAGATGCAGAGAAAGACTGTAAGCATATTCATGCTCATCATTGTCTGGTGAAGTTTCTCTCATGAAGCTGTATATGAAATGTCAGTGTTTTAGCCTGATAATTTGTTCTGGAAATCAGGTACTTGCTGATATTTGTATGGTAGTTTAAGTCCAAAACTAAACATTTTAAGTGTCTAAGTGATATGGACAGCTGCACGGAGAGAAGTCAAAGATAATAGGAGAAGGATTTGATGAAAGATTAGAGCAAAGTGAGGAGAGAATTTTGTCTTGTACTGTATCTTTCATATCTGCTTTGCAGTGCATGCTTTTAGACCAGATGCATACTAGTGGACATATGTAGGCATGTGTTTGTGTTGGTAAACTGTGTTTTTGTCTGTTAAAGACTGTAGCAAAGGGTCTGGAAGTGCGGATGAAGATGACAAGGCAGAAGCAGGTTGGATTGAGGGAGTGGCCATCCTGCTATCCGTCATTTGTGTGGTGCTGGTCACAGCTTTTAATGATTGGAGCAAGGAGAAGCAGTTCCGGGGCCTACAAAACCGCATCGTACAGGAGCAAAAGTTTTCTGTTGTACGAAGAGGTCAAGTTATTCACATACCTGTAGCAGAGTTGGTTGTTGGGGACATCGCACAAATCAAATATGGTAAAATGCTTTCTTTGGAGGCCAAGTGGTATTTTTGAGGAAATGCATTGTAGATGATTGTAGTGAACAATAACACAAATGTGGGAAATAGTTTGTGTAGTTATAGATATGCTCTATATGAGGTATGCGTTTTGGTAATTTTATTCATATGTCACTGCAATGTAACTGCATTTTGCATTGTTCTGCCTTTTATATAACTGTACTTTTTCATAAAAGGCAGAGAAATACGTATTCTGTGATTTTTTAATAGTAATTAATAATGTAATTTCCTAATCGGTGTGTCCGTGGCAGGTGACCTCTTACCCACAGATGGCATCCTTGTTCAAGGCAATGATCTTAAACTTGACGAGAGCGCCCTCACAGGGGAGTCTGACCTTGTAAAAAAAACACTGGATAAGGACCCCATGCTGTTGGCAGGTATAAAACCATGTAACTAATGACCTGTATGTCCTTTATTTATGCTGAAACTGGTCAAGAATTCTTTTGTTGATAAGGTGCCCTGTAATGGACTGGCATCCTATGAGGTGTCCCCAGGATTATGCCCTGCACATTCTAGAGTAGACTCAAGGCTCACGACAATCCTACACTGGACCAGCAGTTCTGGGAAAATGGATGGATGAAATCCATCATCGTTCTTGTAAACCTTATTGTGCTTTTAGCCTGCATTATTCCCCTTCCCCAATTAAATAACAGACAATTCTGCTGTTTTAGATGCTGTAATCTTTAATTTTTTTCTTATCCTTCAGCTATTCCAATGTTATGGAGCCCTGAAGGGGATGAGATTGGAAAATCTATGCTTTTAAAACAGCTAATTTTCGTTCCCTCACAAAACCCCTGTGTTCCCTTATAATTGCTTTTGCATTTCCTTGCAAGACATTTGCAATCCCTGTGAACTGTTTTTGCGTTCACTTGCAAAACATTTGCAGTCCCTGTGAGTTGTTTTTGCGTTCACTTGTAAAATCTTTGTGTTCCCCCTCAACTGTTTCTCTATAAAATATTCATAGCATGAGAAACATTTCTCATTTAATTCTCGTTATTTTCACTCCAGGTACCCATGTCATGGAGGGCTCTGGCAAGATGCTGATCACTGCTGTCGGCATAAACTCCCAGACAGGAATTATTTTCACTTTGCTGGGTACTGGTGAGGATGAGGATAAAAAAAGAGCAAAGAAGGAGCAAAAGAGGAAGAAAAAGGATGAGAAAAGGAAAGAAAATGGGAAAAAGGAAAAAGACAGTAAGTCCTAAGCATAGACTCATCCAATCATCTTCTAAACTGCTAATCCTGATCAGGGTTGTCGGTGAACTCTATATTTAAAATTTATATGCTGGTCATAACCATGACCACTGCCCTAAATTTCAACTGTACGTATGAATATGACCGTCAGTGTGGACCGTAGATGACAGCATTTGTGATATATGGATTTATCTGTGGGAAGTCTGGATTATAGATAAGGTGGGATTATATCTGATACCTTCATATCTTTATCCTATTTTCCCTCTCAGACAAAGAATTGGATGAACCTGCTGAAAACCACAAAAAAGGTGAGTGACAGGTACCACTACATAGTTTCTAGAAACTGCATTGACAGGTAGAGCAGTGATCATTCTACCCTCTACTACTCTTTCATGCTTGTTTTATACCTATTTTGTGCTTTCACTGCTTTTATACTCACCTTCTTGAACATGCACTTTTCCGTGCTGGTTTAAATTTCTGAAACACAAATCCTCATTCTGATCACTTGTCCCTGTCAGACCCACTGAGTGGCAAGGAACTCTAAAATCCTACTCTGGTAATTAGTGACCATGAGATTAAAAGTCTTTAAGAGGCCTGAAGCAGAACCATGACTTTTTTCCTGTCTGATTTTAGAAGAAATCCAGGTCTGCATCCGTGGGCATAATTTTTAAGATAATGTCTTCAATAAAAACAATCATGGGATACAGACATTTTAACAGTGTTCCTGGAAAACAAGAGTAAAAACTACAGTATTTGTTATCACTTTTCATCTACATTTTAAGTCATGGATGCTAGTTACATTCTACTTTTGTTTCAATGAATGCAAAACTTTAAAAACAATCTGAAATTGTATGTACGTATGGACAATCTGGGCCAATTTCTCAGTGAGGATTGTGACCATGTTGGATTGATGCTTTTTTTCTCCCACCACAGATAAAGCTCTGGATGGTGTAACGATAGAGATGCAGTCCCTCAATGCCCAAGAAGTAGGTGATGGTGAGGTCAAAAAGAAAGTTAGTATGTCAAAAAAAGAGAAGTCTGTTCTTCAGGGGAAGCTCACTAAATTGGCAGTTGAAATCGGCAAAGCAGGTGAGTCTAACAGAGAGAGACACCAAAGGGGCTGTATGTTTTGATACTTGCATGGATGTGGCTAATTGTGTGTGTGTGTGTGTGTTTCCAGGCTTGGTCATGTCTGCCATGACAGTCATTATCCTGGTGGTCCTCTTTGTGGTTGACACTTTTTGGGTCCAAGGCCGATCCTGGGTCAAGGATTGCACTCCCATCTACATCCAGTTCTTTGTCAAGTTCTTCATCATCGGCGTCACTGTGTTGGTTGTAGCTGTGCCTGAAGGCCTTCCATTGGCTGTCACCATCTCCCTGGCCTACTCTGTCAAAGTAGGGGCCATCGCTCACTGCTTCTGTTTCTCTGCTCCTTGTTTAGTCGCTACTGTATGCTTTAGAACAAGCACTCATATTTGTTCTAAAGACTCTGGATGTAAAGATAAAATAAAGTAAAAATAAAAAGTATAATATATAAACCAGATACTTTATCGTAAAACTTTGCTATCCGCTGAAACACTTTGACAGGCAAAATAGCAGTTTTACACATACATGACGATCATTTAAACATAATTTTCTTTGACTACCTACAACTTTTGCACAGTACTGTATGTTATGACATACTTTATTGCATACAACCTTACTCACTTAAAACACATGATACATAGCAAATAAAAATGTAAGGATTTTATAAGTACCTTGTGCCAGGGATTTAGAGGTTTCCCGTAACCTTTAAAGTCAAGCTGTATAAGTGCTTAAGTGTATCTTAAATGTCGACCTGCAATATCAACCAAGATGGACACTTTAGGCCAATGCTGATTTTTGACGCACCTCGACTGATACCCACATGTTAACTAATATATCATGCATCTCTACCATGCACTTCTTAGGTACTGTATTTTGGGTGTTGTGTTTCTTTCAGTATTTGGCATTTTCAGTTGGCTTTTTCAGATACAGTTTCACTAATTCTTATCCTAAGATATGAAATGCCCCATGTGTTTATGAGTCTGGTTCCTTAACAGCTACAACATCTGCATTCACCTCATCATGACACATGTACAAGGTTATTAATAGCCCAGACTAAATAAATAAATAAATGACCGGCTGTGGAGTTGTAATGTTTTTTTTTTCTTTTTTTAGAAAATGATGAAGGATAACAACCTGGTGAGACACCTGGATGCTTGTGAAACCATGGGCAATGCAACAGCTATTTGCTCAGACAAAACGGGAACTTTGACCTTGAACAGGATGACTGTTGTTCAGGTTTACATTGCAGACACATATTATAGGCGCGTCCCTAACCCTAAACACATCCCAAGGAACATCATGGACCTTCTCATTCAAGGCATTGCGGTCAACTGTGCATATACTACCAAAATTCTGGTGAGTTTTTTTTTTAGATCCTATGTTTCTGTTTCAGTATGTGCAATTATTTAGCTGTATATACTGTACTTTTAGTGATTTTGGATTTTATGCCTGACAAGGCTAAAGTCATTGCTAAAGAGAGAATTCATTATTGTTGAGAGGTCAACTGGGTAAACAGGAAGAGAACTGACTAGGTTAAGGTGAGTCTTTGTGGCTACAGTGTCCAGACAAAGAGGGAGGACTGCCACTGCAGGTGGGGAACAAGACCGAGTGTGCCTTGCTGGGCTTTGCCCTAGCTCTGCAGAAGGACTATGAGGCAATCCGTTACGAGATTCCTGAGGAGAAGCTCTATAAAGTATATACCTTCAACTCCATTAGAAAGTCAATGAGCACTGTTTTGAAGAACGCTGATGGAAGTTTCCGCATGTTCAGCAAAGGAGCCTCTGAGATCCTCCTCAAGAAGTATGTGGAATTTCTACATTTGTTGTGCAAAGTACTTAAAGCGCAAAATTGACTGAATGTGATATTTTCTTGAGTTCTGAAACTTTTCCTTGTTGAGGAAAGCAGGTCCAATTTTTTATATATATTTTTTCTTGTACAGAACTTTTAATGAATGGTGGTTTTGTTACAGATGCAATAAAATCTTGTTGTCAAATGGCGAGTGCAGAGAGTTCCGACAGAGGGCTCGCAATGACCTTGTGAAGATGGTAATTGAGCCTATGGCATCAGAGGGCTTGAGGACCATCTGCCTGGCCTACAGGGACTTTCCCCTGACTGATGAAGAGCCTGACTGGGACAATGAGGCAGATGTCCTCAGATGCCTCACTTGCTTGTGTGTGGTAGGCATTGAGGACCCAGTCAGGCCAGAGGTTGGTACCACCATCTTTCTTTTTTGTTGTTATATACTGAAAAATTGCTACATGTTTATTCAAAATATATGCTTGATAAGTGTTCTCTTGTTAATGACTGTAATAGAGTGTACTGTATTTATCTGCTTTTATTTTTAAAATTATAGAACATATCTCGACAACAAATTTACAGGTAACTGAAAGGCTAAATAGCTATTCCACTGTATCAGGTGCCCTACTTTCAGTAATTTCCTTTTCCCGTTCCAGTAGCAAATATTCCAGGGCCCAAAGTACCAAAGCTGGGATACTTTTTTGGTACTTCAGTACCTTGGGATACATAGAACTTGCAAATGTGTTCATTGTAGATTGGTTATGCAAATAGCCTGCCTCTGAAACACAATGCAAATGCCATTTTGAAAAAGTTACGAACTCAAAAAACAATGATACACAAAGTAAAAAAAAAACAAAGTTATAATAATGTATGCATGGACAAATCAAGAGACCTAAGCTCAGGCCTAGAGTGGCCAATTGTTCAAACATTCTTTTCTCTGGATTTGAGGTCTTATCAACTCCTTGACCAGTTGAAGCAACTGCAGAAAAACAATCCCCTTATGATGTATTTTTCATATTGGGACAAAGGAAAGCTTCAGAGATAACTGTCTTCAAAAACCGAGCAAGGAATTGATAAGACCTCAAATCCAAAGCTCTATTTCGTGAAAATGGTATGGTAAAAGTTGACCAGTTTTCTTTTGGAAATAGCTAAGAGCCTTCCCTTTCAAAATGTATAAGACTTGTTTATATCTTATAGGAAAATTCTGAGAAAGACCTGTCAAACTTGACTAATATATGCAAACACGTATATTAACATAGATTTCAAAGTGCATTTAAAAAAAAAACCGGTACAGTAAATGTTGACCAATTTTTGGAAAAAAAAATATATCCTTGCATCTTACCTTTCAGGTTTACACTAGTACTGGGTGGTATACCGATTGATACCGAAAACCGTTCTTTATTATTGTTATGATATGAATTTTTCATATACCGCAATACTGGTTTAAATAGCCTGCACAACATTAAGGGGGACCTTTTTCACTGCTGCAGCGCTAAAAATTTACCTCAAAAGATCAAAAACAGAAGCTGATGCTGGAGTTGAAAATAATGAGATACTGGGGTATCAGATTCTCAAAATCGATTCATTACGACGGACAGTTCAAAAGAATCAAATCAGTTGAGTCAAACTTCCCATCACTAAGGCTACGTTCACACTGCCAGTCACATTGTTCAACTCCGATTTTTTTGCTCAGATCAAATTTGTCTATCTTGACAGTTTATATTCATAACTACAAGTGACCTGTATCTGATTGTAATGTGAACACATCGGTCCTCCGAAACGTCACGCATGCGCACATTGATATGTTTTTACATGGGTCAAATGCATCACCAACAACAAAAAAACATCATATCTGTGGGATGACTCATGGCATTAAAAATGGAGGCGTTAGTAACTCGTGCATGTATCACACTTTGGTCTGGAGGACAACAAACAATGAATCAGCTGTACCTGAGCAGGTCAAAAAAGAGAAAAAAAAGTCAGGCGTCTAGATTTTTCTGTTTTTGAAGTTATTTCTGGAACTGCTGCACCAAGACATGTGTGTGTATGAGAAAGGAGCCAGCAATGGTGGAATCGTCAGGCTACGTTCATACTGCCATGCTGAAGTGACTCAAATTGGATTTTTTGCAGTAATGTGACAATGATCTGATCTTTTCAGGGCTGTGTGGATACACAAATCTGATCTTTTCAGGGCTGTGTGGACACACAAATCTGATCTTTTCAAATCATATTTATGTCACTTTCATATGTGGTACTAAATCTGATACATATCTAATTCGTGGCCTTACGGAATTTATGTGGCTTTTTGCTTATGCACATGTGCTGACATCAGCCTGCACTGGCAGCGCAGGAAGCTAAAAATGGAGGAGAGCTGCAATAACAGTCAGTAGAAGGATGGAGAAGTTGAGGATTTAATTGATATTTGGGGAAATTAATCTGTTCAGGCTAAACTGGAAGGAAACTGTCACAATAAAGTACTATTTGAAATAATTTCCAAAGAAATGGCACAGGGCGGACACAAACGTGGCTACAATGCCAAAGAAAAATAAAGAGCCTGAAGTCAAAGTTTAAGGAGGCAAAAGACTCGAATCAGCGCAGCGGTAATGGCCACACAACGTGCCAATTTTACGACCAGCCTTTTAGCCGTGTAAAAATGTATCAATGTGCGCATGTGTGACGTTTTGGAGGACCGATGCGTTCACATTACAGTCAGATACAGGTGACTTGTACTTATGAATGTGAACCGTCAAGATAGATAAATCCGAGCAACAAATTGGAATTGAACGATGTGGCTGGCAGTGTGAACGTAGCCACCACCTAAGCACCACTGCAGCACAGGCGCTCGCGCAGCCCCTCCTCTCCTCTCAATAGCCGCTGAACGCATTCACGCTGGTTAAGACATACATACTATGGCGTTACATTAGTGCCAAAACACGCACGCATAAAAAAACAAGAGTTTTGGCAATAATTTAATGCCATAACATACTGAGTTGGCCGAACATGGCATATGCTGCAGTTAAAGGCACTTCACTTGCTCTACTAAAAAAAAACAAAAAAAAAAAACGCAACGTTTGGAAGTATTTTGCAGACGAACATGGAAAGGCTAAGGATGTCGATAAGCCTCTATGCAAACAGTGCTACAAAGTAGTGGCAATGAAGTCAAGTAGCACGTCACATTGGAGAAGCAACTTAAACACCGACATCCCGGTCTTGATGGGAAATTTTGCGAGGTCAGTAAAGTTCGCTTTCCAGCAAAATCGAACTATTAAACACTTATGAAAAATGTTAACACACACCTTAACATTAGCCTTTTATTTACCCTTTTTTGGTGGGAGGCTGAAGGACAAGTTTAATTGATGAACGGGTACTGTATATATTAGTGCGGAATGTCAGCAAACTACATATGTACTGAGGTAATTTGCCCATTAAAGCCTTTGCAATAAAAACCAGGCAATGCATTTTCATTTTAAGAAAAGGAAATTTATAAGTAGTTAGCCAACAAACACATTAGCCATCTGTTATCATCATGGTAGGGGACAGGCGTAATTGCTAATAATAAAATAATATAGTTAATCTGGGGACACTACAAAAACACAAAACAAAAATGAGTCCTGTAAAATCCTGTGAAACGCGAGCACGAGCTGATGCTGTAATGTTACGTAATGATAGTTTGTTCAAAATAACTGGTTATAGCAGTTTTGTTCATTCTACAATTCATAAAATGAAAGTACTTGAATAATTTATAAAAGTAAAATATAAGAAATAATTTTAAGGTGTAAAAATTATTTTCATGGTAGTATTGGCAATCATGCGGATTATAAATAGGTCTGTTTCTGTGCATTGGCCTTGCTGTCAAAAAGGCATTTCTGTTACTTCTTGAAGAGTTTGCCAATCGTAGTCCGAGAAGGAAACGCATGTTTGAAGATCATTTAGATTTATTTGACACGCAGCGCATTCACAGAAAAGGTGATATCTTTCAATGTATCAGCTTTTTTTGGGGCTTTATATCCACTGGTTACACTACTAAATAACTTGTGTCTATTTACATTTACCTCCTGTACAGTAAGATTCAGTTATATTGCACTTCAAGGGACCTGGCAAAACAGTCCGCTATATCCAAAGCGGATGTAGAGTTGATGTATGCCCTGAACACAACTACAGAACACCAATTACTCATGCCACATCCCATTCAATTATTATAAATTATTATACTGTACATGTAGTAATCCAACTTTACCTCAGCAGATGCGTGACCATTAATAATCGCGACTGCGTATCTGCGCTGGAAATCAGCGGCACACCACGCGCTTGTCGGTGGAGCCTCATGTCCGGTATAGCCGAAAAAAACTACAGCTAAAAGCAGCCCTGGGGACTAAATTGTTTGTCTGTTATAAGCGAAATTCCGTTAAATGCGAGTCCGCTATGTGCAATACTTTTTCTGCATGTTCTTAAAGGCGCACGGCCGGGATCAGCGGACCTCGTCCATTATAAATGATATTCCGTTATAAGCGAGTCCACTATAATGGGATTTTACTGTATTAATACTTCTACTTCGGCATTAGTGAGGCTTTTTTCCTCTGAGTGCCAAGCGGCTCACAACCTGCGTGATTCTTCACCATTCCTTGCACATGGCCCTACAGTCTCTTGCCTTTTCATGGGAAATTGCAGGAAAATGTTCCTATGGTAATTAGGAAAAACTGGCACGCGCTTTCAGTTACGAAGACGTGGGATTCTTTGTTCTTAAGAACAAACATGTGAACAATTCTACTACTTAAGAACATGTCTTGAATCTGACGTTGGTCGTTCTTAACAAATTTCGCAGGAACAAATTTAAGAACTTCCCATTGGTAATAGTGCAAATGAGATAGTAATAAATAGAATACTTTGTTGGCATATAAAGAATATATATAATATGAAAGACATTTTAAAACATGGATATTAACACATAGACAAAGAAATATAGTTGGTGGGGAAATATTGTGCAACTTGGCTTGTGGAATGCATTTTAAATGAATAGGTGCCGTATCACAGTTAAGTGTCACAGTTAGGATGGACCATTTGGGAAAATACATTTATTGATATTTTCAATTAATTCATTCATGAATTCTACAAGCTGTAGTGGTTGGGGGATGTACATGTAGGTGGTTTAGGGAATAGATTGGGGGGTGTCTGGGGAATGGGTTGTTGTTCTCACAGCACATTTTCAAGTTTTTACTTACTATTAACTATGTAAAGCATTGAACTGGTGCACTCACAGAAAGGAAAGTGTAAAGCTTCTCTGGTTAATCACTGTGTTCTTTTACAATGTTATCCATAGTGTGTCACTGTAACTTTGGTCACAGTGTTTCTTGTACAGTGTTTTTTGTTCAAATGTAGGTCCCAGATGCCATCAGGAAATGTCAGCGTGCTGGAATCACAGTGCGAATGGTGACTGGGGACAATATCAACACAGCCATAGCCATAGCCACTAAGTGTGGCATAATTAAGCCTGGGGACAACTTCCTGTGTATGGAGGGAAAGGAGTTCAACAAGCTAATACACAATGAAAAGGGAGAGGTGGGATTTTTTTCAATCATACATAAATGAGACCCCACATTTTTTCCTAGGGCAAGTAAATAAAGTGAACTGTCATTGCAGATTGAACAGGAGCTCATTGATAAGGTCTGGCCAAAGCTTCGGGTGCTAGCCAGATCGTCCCCAACTGACAAACACACTCTAGTAAAAGGTACTGTTACCTTGCCTCAGCTTTTAATTTAAGATTTTTTTCCAGTGCACCCGTTTTTGGAAGGAAAAGAAGTATTTGAGTTTTGGCACAGATTCAGTAATTATACACAAAAATATCTGCAGTTGGGTACTTTTTTCGGCAGCTTTGGAAGTTTTAGCCATAAAATGTCATAGCAGATGTTTGTTTTGCTGACAGGAATAATTGACAGCACTGTAACGCAGCAGCGGCAGGTGGTTGCAGTGACAGGAGATGGAACTAATGATGGCCCTGCCTTGAAGAAGGCTGATGTGGGGTTCGCCATGGTAGGTTATACTTTTTCATATAATGTTAGAATAACAACAAGCTTCTGTTTACAATGAAGATTGACAAGTTTGTTTTTATCTCTGGATGGAACCTTTGAAGGTTTTCCAGAAATGAGTTAGTGGAAAGTTTTATGTACAGTACTTAGCTTTTGCTCCGCATTCTGAAGCCTTTAGCCTGGACTTTCTGAGTAAGATAAAAAGGTCACTTGTTGGGAAGGCACAGCTCAAGAAAACCTGTTTCAGGGCATTGCTGGCACTGACGTAGCAAAAGAGGCTTCAGACATCATCTTGACGGACGATAACTTCACCAGCATTGTGAAAGCAGTCATGTGGGGGAGGAACGTGTATGACTGCATTTCCAAGTTCCTGCAGTTCCAGCTGACGGTCAATGTTGTGGCCGTGGTTGTAGCCTTCACTGGAGCCTGCATCACTCAGGTATGGTGTTGCTCAGTGATTCCAGTTTCTCAACCTAAAATGTTTAATTCAGCAAAACTAACCTGACATTGCATCCTTTTCTAAAAAGTGAGCTTCATGTTCACCGATACATTTTTTGAGCTGGGCTCTTCAGGTTTCATGACATTATACTGCAGTTAGTCTATGGAGCTCAAGTGCGGATAATTCCAGATTATTGTATTCCTGAGTGAGGGAACGAATATGGTTTTGGCACTGGTCCTCCGCCACAGGAAATACTTTCTCTTCAGTGCAAAATCTGAAAAAGTATTTTACGTATCTTTTTCAAACTATTGCAAACACATTGTCTGTGTGGCAAACTGGAATTGATTAAATTTTTTAATTGATCACATCAAATTGAAGCAGCACTGCATAGTGATAGCAAATAAAATGGCAGTTTTGGACATTTGATCCCATTAGCATGATAACTCCAAAACTACTTCAGAGAGCTTTTTCAAATTATGCAGAAACATTCTATTGGTGTAATATCTGTAGTCTATGGGGGCGGCATGGTGGTGCAGTGGTTAGCACTGTTGCCTCACACCTCTGGGACTCGGGTTGAGTCTCCGCCTGGGTTACATGTGTGTGGAGTTTGCATGTTCTCCCTGTGCCGTCGTGGGGTTTCCTCCAGGTAC
>JAABNY020000063.1:29789592-29808751 GCA_015164015.2 Brevimyrus niger | reverse complement strand
AGGCGCCCTCTTTTGCCCGGACATGTCCACTTTTTACGTCTTGTCCGGAGCGTCCTGGCGGGTTTTATAAATTCACGAAAATGTCCGGTTTTTCATAGGACCATTACGCATTACGAAATTGACTGGCAATTGCACACAATACTAGGGTACTACTTTTTTGCACAGCGTAATTACTGGGAGGCTGCCTTATGGGCAGGTCTGCTCCGCACGCGCAAACACACAGACACAGACAGGGAGTAGCGCAGACAGGGATCAGAGCAGAGAGCGAAGCAGTATAGCATGAAATGCCGAATCGTAAGTGCAGCCGTCCCCGATCGGGACAAGTGGGAGGCGGAGTGCACTGTGTACAGCCGGTACATATGTCTCGGTATCCAATAAAGGTGCTGGGGATCTGAAAACCCACATGTACACAGAGAGACATAAAAAAGCTGTGCAAGGTGAGAATTCATCTGCAAAAAAGAGTTTTTTGTCAGACCAGGAAAAACAGAGAATGATGTAAATGCAGCAGAAGGTGCAATGGCTTTTCATGCAGTGAAACATCACAACAGTTACAGGTCCATGGATTGCACCAGTACTTTGCTTAAAAAGGCATTTCCTGACTCTGACATTGCAAAAAAGTTTAGTAGTGCTCGCACCAAGACCGAAGCCATCGTCAATGGTGCTATAGCCCCCCACTCTGTTGAAATCACTCATGAAAGAAATCCAGTACTGTGGTGTTTCCACAGATGGGAGTAACCACGGAGCAGTGAAAATATTCCCAGTCATAATCCAGTATTTTGACTGGAAGAAGGGTGGCGTACAAACAAAATTGATTGAAGTTAAAGACACACCCAATGAGACAGCAGAAACTATTGCAAAATATCTCACAGAAACCCTGGCGAAAAACTATCTATCGGAAAAATGCATTGCATTTACTGGAGACAATTGCAACACAAATTTTGGAGAAATCAGACGTGATGAAGCTGGAAAGAATGTGTTTGCAAATTTGAAGATATTGAATAATTGTGCACACCATGGGGCAGGCACAATAGAAATTGACATTGAGAATATCATATTCAAAATCTACCAGTACTTTCACATTTACACTGTGCGCACTGAGAGCCTGAAGGAGTATTGTGATTTTGTTGAGATTTATTGCAGCAGGATGCTCTCTCACAGCAAGACAAGGTGGCTGTCATTGTTCCCAAGCATTGAGAGGATGTTACAGATGTTTCCAGCTTTAAAGGCATATTTTCTGTCTCAGCAAAAGCCACCCATAGCACTCAAGAGTTTTTTTGAAAATGATTTTGCTGAAATCTGCGTTTGGCACATGCACACACTCATGTCTGTGTTCCACACCCACATTCAAGAAACAGAACTGGAGAACATGTCCATTATGGAAGTGAAGAAGATATTAAACAATATACATACCATTCTTCTTCAACGCAATATCAACAACTTCATGTCCCTTAAAGTTAAGGGACTACTGGCACAGAAGCGCAAAGATGGACTTGACAAAGGCTGTGACCAGTTCTGTGCAGATGTGCATGGCATATACAGTGCATGTCTGGAGTATCTGGAGAAGCAGATGACTGCCCTGGAAGAGTTCTCAACATTCATGTGTGAGCCACCAAACTGGAATGTTGTGGAGGCATGCATCAATTACCTTGGAGAAAAGGGGGTGGCAGTTGATGATGATAAGTGATTTAACCAGGTCACCAATCTGAGGAAATTCACAGAAACATGCATGATGAGGAGTTCAGTGGCCTGCAGGTACACCAGACGTGGACCAAATATTTTGAAAAGGCAAAAAGCATTGCATGTTACTTAGAGCTACTGACAATTGCACAGCCTATGCAGCCTATGATTTCCCAATAAAAAGTTGGTTTCTCACCGAAGTTTAGGAACATAATTCCTGGTTGCGAGTTCCTGGGAGCTTTTGTAGCTCCTGGACACTTTCATGTGTGGCTTTCCTAATACACAACAGGAACTGTGACCTTCCTGCTAAATAAGCTTGGAAGAACCAAAAAGCTCATAAATTAAACTTCACACATAATTTCATATGTAACAGCAACACCCCAAAACAATGGAGAATGAACAAGTCATTTTGTTATTTATTGTGAGCGTCCAAAAATGTGGGCCTAATCACATTTTATTTATATTTTATTTATACGGCCTGTGAAGTCTTTATAATTCATTACTAAGTCTGTTCAGCAGAAAGAAATTTAATTTTCCTCAGATTACAAAACAATGTAACATCACTCTGCTAATAATCCCTGGCAGAAGTATGTTGATTACCAATCAAATTTTTATGGAGAAGGAAAAAGGTTTTTGTTAATGCATTTAATGTAATTGAGATATAATCATTTCATCTGCAAAATTTTTGCTCCACTACTTCTATCTTCTATCTCTATCCCATTAATGAATTGTCCATGCCAGCCTGTGTACCGTGGCAGATAGAAGACTGCTTCCACAATGTCACACTTCCATGAGACTGATCCAGCCCACCAGCTCAGATGGTGCCCAGCCTGGGCACCATTCATACATGTAAGGAGGAAGGTAGAGAAAATGGGTGGTCAGAAAATGCATAGACACATTGGTAGACAAGCATAGTAGACCAAAAGCATGTACAGCAGCACCAGCAGGCATAGTTACAGTGTGTTCTGTTGTCAGTAAGATGAACTGGCTTAACAGGTCTTTTGGCATCTCAAACAAGAGCTGCCACACTGTTCCACAATAAAGGTGCCCTGTAGCAGAAGACTTTACCACCAGATGTTAGTTTATTTATATGTGGGATGACAAAGAAGCTTGTGTTTTGTGATCTGAGTGTATGATGTATCTTGGAGACATAAATCGTTTCTGTCAGGTAGGCAGATGCTAGACCATTGAGCACCTTATATTTAAGTAGGAGTACTTTGAGGTCAGTCTTGAATTTAACAGGAAGCCAGTTCAAGGTACAAAAACAGGCCCTGTTACCCTTGACAGTTCAAGGTGCTGTGATCTGAATATGTTGCAGAGTATTTCATAGGTGGTGTGTAGTCATATAGAATAGAACATTACAGTAGTCCAGCTTACTGTATACAAAAACATGTATTAGTTTATCAGTATCTTGAATAGTAAGGTAATTTAATCATTTGGAAATGTTACGTTGCTGTAGGAAGCACACTTTCAATACTGCTTCCACATGCAGTTTCAATGAGAGGCTTGTGTCCATGGTGATGCAGGCTGAGCTGAGGGAGAAGTTGAACCCCTCAGAGAAGATTGTGGAAATTTTCTCTGCATTGAGTGCAAAAAAGCGTTCACTCATACAATTCTTAACTTCATTGAAGTGATTAGCTTAAGTCAATATAGATGTCATTAAGTGTAGCTGAAAGGTATATTTGAGTGTAGCATTGTGTTTTCTTAGCATGTTACCTAATGACAGCATGTTGACAGGGAACAACATAGGACCAAAAACTGATCCCTGTGGTACTCCATATTTGACCAGTGACATTGATGATGTACTACAGTTATTGGACACTGGAATATATAAATATCAATTAGTCATGTTCTTTGACTTCTCCAGTACCTGTAACACCATCCAGCTTCTCCAACTGGAGAACAAGCTGAGGACAAGGTAACTTGATGCCCCCATAATCTCCTTAATCATGGACTACCTAAGTAACAGATGATAGTTTATGAAGGTCCAGGGAACTGTGTGGCAAAGATGGAGGCGAGCAACACTGAGACACCTCATGGAACTATCCTCTCCCCTTTTTTACTTACCCTCGACTCATTGGACTTCCAGAACAACTCCAGCTGTTGCCATCTACAGAGGTTCTCTGACAACTCCATTATGGGATATATCAGCAATGGAGATGAGTCAGAGTACAGTGGTGCAAAGAGAACATCCTGCAGCTCAACATCAGCAAGACAATTCATGATGGTCTTCTGGAATACCAGGAAGCTCCTGAGACTAGTCATCATTCTGGGGAAGGAAGTGGAGGTGATGCAGGACTACAAGTACCTGGGGGATACACCTGAACAGCAGACTTGACTGGGCAGACAACAGCAGCAGTGTACAAGAAAGGCCAGAACAGACTCTACTTTCTGAGGAGGCTCAGCTCTTTTAACATGTGTGGCTAGTTGCTGCATATATTTTATCAGTACATAGTGACCAGCATGCTGTGGCCTGCTAATGAAGTGGGATCAGCTGAGACACTGTCAAATGCATGAACAAATTCATTGAGAAGGCCAGCTCCATCACAGGCTGACCCTGTACCCACTGGAGGCAATAGCAGGGAGGAGGGTGTTCGCAAAATGGCAATATTATGAAACAATCCTGGAGCACATTTAACCACCAGCTCATTCCACCATAGTGTGCCAAAAAAAACTACTGGGCTCATTCCTGTCTGCTGCCATCAGACAGCACAATGCCTCCTCCCAACATGCCATTCCCCCTGGGATCAATAAAGTTAATCTTCCAGATCTATACTGGATATACTAATATTCGGGCCCTGCTGTGTGGTGAGTTTCTAAGGTGTGGTTTTTCCAAGGCTGTATTTGTCAAGTTTTGTCATATATTTTTTTGATTCTTTAACTTTCTCTCACATTCCCTTCATACTCTCAATTGTCGATGTAATTTTGTGCAAACTTGCCTGGCATCACATGGTCTATGTTGTTTTTTTAATGAAGTTAATATATTTTTTCTCTTTTCTTTCCTGTCCTGCATACCTGCATTGTAATCTATTCTAGACATTGCCTTATTTACCTATTAAATTTTAGACAGGATGTATGGCGCTACTATCCTGTATGGAGTGTAAGTGTGACATGGTGTAAAACCAATAGGGACAGTCACACAGAGCCTTTGGCTTTTGCAATACTATATTTTACAGAGCTCTAAAATTAGTCTCTAAAATGAACTTAAAACAATACCTCAGAAAGACTGCATTAGGGCTTGACCTATGAGTAGTTTTGCACAAAAGGATTTGCAGAATGAATATATGTAAATATAAATTAAGATGGGTGTGTTTGCTTGTGTGTCCTCAATTTGATAATAGCCTT
Source organism: Brevimyrus niger (assembly GCA_015164015.2). Taxonomy (NCBI): domain Eukaryota; kingdom Metazoa; phylum Chordata; class Actinopteri; order Osteoglossiformes; family Mormyridae; genus Brevimyrus; species Brevimyrus niger. The sequence goes on along the minus strand of JAABNY020000063.1, from coordinate 29,803,729 downwards.
TCTACATTTCTGTGTTCCTGTATCTCAGCCTTATTTTGTGTATCTCTTGTCTGTTTGTGGATAGGACTCTCCCCTGAAAGCTGTGCAGATGTTGTGGGTTAACCTGATCATGGATACCTTTGCCTCCCTGGCCCTGGCCACAGAGCCCCCCACTGAGTCACTGCTCCTCAGAAAACCATATGGCCGCAACAAACCGCTCATCTCCCGAACCATGATGAAGAACATTCTGGGCCATGCAGTCTACCAGCTCACAGTTGTCTTTACCCTACTGTTTGCTGGTAAGCTGCAAGTGAAATTGTTCTTTACAAGTCAAGCTTTTCAACCAATCCTGCCTATAATGCAGTGAGGTCCATTAGCTATTGGGTGCACTTTTGTTGAGATGCACAGGGCTTTGATGCCATATTAATTCACACATTTCCCATAGATTTTTCTATTCTAATTTATGCCATTCATTGAGAGATTTAGTCTGCTTTAATCATACCCGCTGTGTTTCAAAGCTCCATCCCAATGATCAGTGCACGGGTATTTGCTGAAGGTGTGGTACCTGGTCCTTGGCCACCTTTCCCGCAGGTGAGCAGTTGTTCGACATTGACAGCGGCAGGAGTGCCCCGCTGCATGCTCCCCCCTCCGAGCACTACACCATAGTATTCAACACCTTTGTCATGATGCAGCTGTTCAATGAGATCAATGCTCGCAAGATCCATGGTGAACACAATGTGTTTGCTGGCATCTTCAGCAACGCCATCTTCTGCTCCATCGTGCTGGGCACATTCATCATCCAGGTAAGGACATGGGCATGCCATTTGTGATAGCTGTTATGCTTAGCTCTGCTGTAGTAGTGGGTGACACTGTCACCTTACACCACCAGGGCTAAAGGTTTTAACTCCATCTTGACTCTATTCGAGTGAAGGTTGCACATTCTTGTTGAACATGTATTGTCTAGGTTGTCATGCAGGTAGGTTAACTGGCGTATATAAATTGTCACACATGGACTAGCATTTTGCTTGGGGTATTCCCCTGTCTTGTGTAGTATGGTGTCTGGGATATGCTCTAAGCACTCATAATCCTGCATAGTTTCAGGGAATGGAAAATGGATTGATGTATATATGGATGGAAACATGGTATTATTATTTAGGCCTTACTGACTGAAATAAGGATTAAGGTATTATCCACAAGTGGACACTAACTTTGCAGTTTTCCCGCCACAGATTGTGATTGTTCAGTTTGGAGGGAAGCCATTCAGCTGTGTAAGTCTCAGCTTTGACCAATGGCTGTGGTGCATCTTCCTGGGGGTGGGATGTCTGCTCTGGGGTCAGGTGAGTCCTTGGTACATGGCCTCTTGAAAATATCATACCTTGTCTACTGCATCGTATGGGAGTTTTGTCTTCTTCTGTGGGCAACTTTCACAAAAGACTAGAAGCAGTAAACCACATAAGTACAGTAAAATAATTTTTGTTCTAGTGCAAGCAGCAAAGAATGAATTTTATGACATTCAAAAATCTCACAAATATTTTTTTTTCCCTTGAATATTCAGTGCTCACAGAAAGTCTTGGGTGGCTGACTTAATACTGTAAAAGTGTTGCAAATTTATTGGTTTCATAAAAAAGTCTATTGGTAAGCAATGTTTAACATATATGCACATATCATCCTCCACACAGAGGTTTTTCTGTTTTTTTGTTAAGTGTTATAATTTTTTGATAGACTCATTCACTTCTGTTCTTCCCATTTTGCTATAATTGCAATTGGGGACATTGGCATCCAAAGGGATACTAAACTGTACAGTAGTTCAAAAACACTCAATTAGTTTGCTTGTCAATGAACTTTTTAGCTCAGAATAGCTCTTTTAGAACCATAATTTGAGTTTCAGTTTATTACTACTTGAAATGAATGTTTTACTTTAAACTATTGATTGTTTTGATGTCCATCCATCCATCTATTTTCTGCTGCTTATCTAGTAGCTCAGCTCCTCTCTTTACCTGAATGTCTAAAACATGCAGACACAGATCTGACAATACGATTATAAAGTCGATCATCAAACTGCTGCCTAGGGTGCTCTGATGCCAGATGCACTTATGAACACCCTTATGCTCAAACATGGTGCTCATTCTGGGCGAACTGTGATTAGCATACTGTAGAAGTCCAATAACTGATCTCCACTCAGATTACAATCAGGCAGGCCATTTCTTCCAATCATACCCTTTCAGGTTTCACTGGCATTACCCACGTGAGTATTAAAGTCCCCTAGAGAAATAATTGAATCAAGGATCCCCTCCAAGAAGGCCAGATAATTTGAACTGGTGTTTGGCATGCACACATGGACAATAGTCAGAGCTCATCCCCCGACTTGAAGTGAAAGGGAGGTGACCCTCTTGTCTACCAGGGTGAACTCTAATTCACTGACATTGAACTGGGGGGCTATAAGTATACCCACCTCTGCCTGGTATCTCTCTCCGAGTGCAACTCCAGAGTAGAATAGAGTCCAGCCTTTCTCCAGGAGTTTGGTTCCAGAATCCAAGCTATGTGTTGAGGTGAGCCCGACTATATCTAGTCAGTATCATTCTACCTCCTGAATGATGATTGGATGGTCGAGGCCCCTGCCTTCAACTGCCAATCTGCATTGCACCTGAGTCCCACGGCTCCCTCTGCAGGTGGTGGGCTCACAGGAGAGTGAACCTATTTTATTTCTTCGGACTATGCCCAGCCAGGCCAAGCGCTTGCCCTCAAGCTCCTACCCCACACCTGGGTTCAGGGTGAGGGCACCCCAATTTGGATGTGGTAACAAGGTCCATTATCGTAATCGTCATGTGTTACGTGGAAATGTGTTACCTAGGCTTTCCGAAGTTCTGAATGGAGCACTCAGCCGTTTCATTTGTCATTCCTAAAAGTATAGAAGCTTGATATTTCATTAGTTTTTTGTAGACAGTTTGTCATAGTCTATTGTGTGTTTCTGCTGTTTCAGTCTGTTGGCACTTATTTTTTGTCCTACTCTGGCAGATTGTCTCCTCCGTTCCTACAAGTTGGCTCACGTTTCTGAAGCCAGCAGGCCATGGCACTGAGATGCAAGACGATGATGACATGGATGACCTGGATGAGATCGACTACATAGAAAGGGAGCTACGACGTGGTCAGATCCTCTGGTTCAGAGGCCTTAACCGGATCCAGACTCAGGTAAAGTGTCAGCTAGCTGTCATCGGCAGGAAAGCTCTTTGAATAATTTTTTTTACAATACTCATTAGGTTTTTTCAATCCCAGCAAAAAATTGTAAGCTGAATTGTCCTTACATTTGGCTGCCTGAATTATTATTGATGTTTGTCTGAAACGGGAATTTCTAGCTATTGAAAAGATCAGGGGCTAAGTTTCCACAATTTCCAGGCTTTCCTGTTTTTGAGGTCTGATTCCTTGCAGATGGACATTATCAATGGTTTCCAGAGTAGAACGTCCTTTCAGGGGTCTCTACGGCGCCAGCTGTCCAGCACCATCTGTCCAGTGCCAGCTAAACCAAATAGCGTAACTGTTTTTGTAGCTCTGCACGTATAGTATGGCCCTTTGCTACTGAGGGTATTAGCGGGCATGAGTGGGTGCATGAAGTGGCTGTTTTCTCTGGAACTCGGACTGAAACTTTTGGTTGTAAGCACAAGCTTTTTGTGTGAAAATTATACAGGGCTTTTTTTATTTCTGAACTCTGTGTTTCATTTATATACAACCATTCTAATGCTGGCCCATGACTTAACTAAAGAGTGGTGTTATTATTACCTAAAATATCACTATAATATAGTCTCACTATAATCCCATTGACCTTGTAAAGCATGGTTCAGTGGATCTAATTTAAGCATAAACAGGAAGGAAAGGTGTCGCCAGTGTGTTATTAGTATACTACACATAAACTACATTCCTTCAGTGCTGTAGTGTTTCCCCAGTGGAAAAACTAAGTAGAGTTTTTATATCACTGTGCCGTATTCCAAAATTGTGGCTTGCTGGATTATTATTTTTAAGTTCATACAGGCCATATGACACAAGCTGTGTTCAGCCCACTGGCTTTGAATAGCTTTGAATATCTGACTTTGGCTTTTGATGATCAATTTTTACATGACAGTAAATGATTAAGAAACATTGGAAATGTTTAAAATTGGGTTTTCTCTAAACTTAATTTAGTTTATATTATATATTTCAGTACTATATTATATGCAGACAAGCAGGGGCAAAATAATTATTATAATCTCAAATTTTCATAAATGTAAAAAGCTGAAATAAACACACTTACTAGTTGGACAGCTTAACCTTCTTTTATCATCTGAATAGTTTGTACTATGAAAACATCTAGAGAACATACTGTGAACATACTTCAGTTGAAACTGGTTTAAATAATTATTTCAGAAAGAGCTTTATTATTGTTGTTCTTTGATTATTTGCGGTTTCATTTTGTCAGACAATTAACATTTTTAAGCCAAAACAAAACTACCATGGTGTTTTGGTCACTGCTTGGGGGTTGACTCTTTTAAATATATTATTTTACTCTATGTATGTTTGGAATGTTTGGGATGGACAATGTTTTCCCTTAATTATGATGCTCATTGATGGATATGTTAATCAAGAAATTATTGTCAGAAAGAAAAATCTTAACCCCAGGAAAAAAAAGGTAAAATACTGAGGAATTTAGTGATTGATTCTACTTTTATAAGATACTCTCATATATGGCACAGTGGGTCAGTCTTCCTATTTTTACAGTCTACCAACAACTGAACAAAGTATAGCGGTACGTCCTGTGGCAACATTGTCCAGTCAATATAAAAGCATAACTGAAATCAGACATTATACTAACATTTCACTGATTTGAACATTTGGTTTCTCTGAAGTGTTGTACATCAGAAAAAGGATACACCATAAGTTTCACACATTAAATAATCTAATAGAACAACAAAGATTGGCAAGCATTTGTGAAATTTAGAGGATTTAATTGGTGATTTTAATATCAAGCCAGCTGTATTACAAAATATATGTGCTTGATAGTCAAATATGTTTTATTTTCTTAATTTTTTTTTTTTTTTACATATTTCAGCAAAACCATGCACTTTCAGGAAAGGGGTATTGCCCTGGTACAGTTTTGTTTCCCATGATATAAACAACATGAATGTTCCTCAGAGTCCATTTCTGTACCATAAAAGGTACATTTGACCTAGGGAACAATGGGCAAACTGCAATATGAAGTACTAATGCTTAAAGTTAAATCCATGTCTAGCTATTTCAACTATTATTTTCTATAACCTGTACAGTTTTTAATATTACCTATTTATTGACCAGGCTGTAAATCATGGAATGCTTTTTTTCTTAGCAACTGTTTTTCCGAATTGATTATTAAATTTGTAAAAATCCATGCCGAATTCCAATCTAACACACTGTTTTATAGGACGATTTTATAAGCATAAAACCACTTGAAATGGGCAGAACATGTCAACAATGGGGGCAGGATTTGCATCCATAACTTTGGAGGCAACAGCACTGTCCTGACTTGAAGAATATCTGTTTTGGTGCAGAATTTTCCAGTTTATCCTATATTCCTCTGTCCATAATTCAGCTTTTTCTTCTCTTTTTTCCACCATCAACACTCCACTTTAAGGTTCCCGATTGTAATGCAAGAAAAATCATTCTACTTGTCTGGCATAATATTAGGAAAATGGCTGTCAGCTTGCAGTTCTTTCAAGCTCCTTTAGTCTTTGTGCAGACAGCATGTTTCTGGGCAGTTTGATGTCTGGACTCACTGCAGTGGCCTTCGTTTTAGCATTAGCATGCAGTCAAACTTTAATCTTTCATTTCTTCCACAGATGCGAGTGGTCAGTGCCTTCCGGGACTCACTCACCCCCTATGAAGGTCTGGAAAAGCCCCAGTCTCTCACCTCCATCCACAACTTCATGAGCCCCCCAGAGTTTTGGATGGAGGACTGCCAGCCCCACGTTCCCTTGATTGATGACACGGATGCAGAGGATCAACTCCCCACCAAACACAACTCCATAGCCTGTGCCCTCCCCTCACTTAACAAAAATAATAATGCTGTGGATAGTGGTGTCCAACTAGTTCTGGAGAGCAACAAGTCAAGGCCCTCAGCCCCAGAAACTCCGTCGAACAGCCTGGAGACCACTCTGTGATTGGTTCCCCAAACCCTGGGTGTCTGAGCTGTGAGAGCTTGAACATTAATAAAAAGAAAAGATGCCATAAGTACAAAAAAAAAAAAAAAAAAAGGAAATATCCATCTTGCTCCTGGACTGTGTTCTGTGAAGCTATTCATCTGGATGACTGTATTTGGACTAGCAGTTGTTTACAAGGTTTATAGGTACTTTATGCTTAAATTTATAGCCAAGATGATCCAGGAGAGAAAGATGCTGAACAAAATAAAGGGGAAGTGTAGCTCATATTTTGTATTGCTGTTTTATAAAGGGCTTGTAAAAGCAGAATTGTCTTGCCCTTTTTTCTAGCTACATATACTGTTAAATGTATCCAAGTATCAAAAGGGTGATGGTAGAAACAAACATGGGCCACAGACAGAATTACAGTGGGATTGCTCTGCTTTGACAACAGCTCGGAGTCTGCTTTGAGAATTAAGAATGCTTCTCATACTTTGATTCCGTGGAGATGAATGAGTGGAGGTCATGGCCAGTGATAGCAGGGTTCTCTTAAACTGAGTAACATACACAAAGTATATGGTGGAACCCCTATCACAAAGATTTAACTGGTTGGAAGCACTGCTGTGGTTATCAGAAGTGCTACTTGAAGAACGGAAATGGTTCATTGTCCATTTTCCAGTATTTACTGAGCATGTCTAAGGACAGTACTGAAAATTAAAAGAAGACACCAGCAGATTTCGTGTTAGTATGCAGCAAGACTGCATTTGGGTATTTTATAAAATGTCTTCCAGTGAACTATGGCTTAGTGATATTTCAACAAATTCGGGGGACAACAATTTCAAGATTGAGATACAATCCTTAAAATATTTCAAAATTCCTATTCCTAATTTTCTACACATAAAAGTTCAAGAATAATGAAAGCTTTTTTTTCCTTTTATTACACTATGGTCAGTGCAGGGGAATTCAATAAAAAACTGAAAAACTGCTTTTCTTTTTACCAGTGGAAATGAATTTGGTCAGTGTTGTCTTAAAAAAAATAAAATAAATAAAATTAATAATAATAATAATAATAATAATAGGTACATCCCCTCTGGGAAATTCAGGAACCATCTAAGGAGCATCATCAAAACACTTTCTTCTGCAAAAAGGAAAAAAAAAACTACAAATGTACAGACACACTGCTGCATATTGATATAAAATCAGCAGCTGTGTTCCTTAGTCTTTTTTCCTTTTGATTTCCAATCCATACAAAGTAAACACTGGAAACTGGACAGTTGTGACCATGAAGAATTGTTTTATTCTTGCAACATTTCAACTGCACTTATTATTCAACTTCAATTGTATTTTTGTTTTTAAAAAATCCAACTTTTCCCATTTCAGTGGGAATGGATTTTTTAGCATATGGAAAAATCTTTGTTTGAAACAATGTAATTGTTGGTCATTGTGTTTCAGTTGTAAAAAAACAGTGAAGCTTTTCTCGCATAAGCTACATCACAATAAAGGTAGTTTTTTTTTTAACCAAACTGTAGAAGAATGTTGTTGCACTAGTACCACAGCATACACACACTGGCTTTTCTGATATCTATACAAAGAGGACTTGCTCTTGTAGAACTATACCCACCTTTGTAATGAAATAATGTAATTGGTGCATTACAACATATAAAAATGGACTGTATGGAGGGCATACCAAAATCATTTTCAAACACCTACATGTATTTTCTCCTACAATCATTAAAAGATCCCATTATTCAAAATAAATGACTGCAAATAACCCCTTGGCAGTAGGCAAATGACAGCTATTCATACTTTTTTTATTGTAAAGTACAATGGTAGATGTCTTAGTTTGAAATGTTAGCTGTTAACATTTTCATTAGTATGTTCAATCTATTTTATTTATGCAGAGTACAGAACATGCTCAAATAACTTCTGGATAAATATAAAAGTGCAGTTGCAGTTTGTTTATCCATCTTCCAATTATCTGTTTATCCTGGTGAGGTTCACAGGAGCCTAGAGCCTGACTCCAGGCAGCAAAGGGGAGGAGAACACTGTGGCCAACAAGCTATCCATTGCAGTGCACATACACAGTCATGTCCTATGGGCACTTTAGACACAGCAGTTAGCTTAACTGCACATCTGTGGACATTTTGGAAACCAGAGTACTGGGTGTAAGCCTGTGAGAGACAGTAAGGATATAGGAACCCATACAGAGAAAAGGTAGGATTCAAAACCCAACAACAGTGCATGTTAGTGTTAACATTAACCAAATCCATCTGCAAATCCTTGTATTACATTAGCCTCATTTTCTTGTAGCACTGGTGGTAAAAGGCGCACAAGCTTCTCAATGCTGTATACTTGTCTTGTATTCCCAGGACGGGTAATACGTATGGTATTAGGACCAATCCATCACTGTCACAGACACTTTACTGTTAGTACGGTAAAGAACCATCAAACCATTGAGTTAACAGATGTTGCAGACACGTTAAGTTTGAGAGATCGCACCAAAACTGAAGCAGCACCACAGAGATTTTGACATTTTATGACACTAACAACTCAGAAAGTATTTAACTAATCTTTTTCAAACTTGGCTGACGTTACATGGACTTGATAAAATTTTGAGACAAACATCCACAAAACTGAAGCAATGCACTTAGTAGCCCCAAAAGGGAAGGATGACTAAAGACCTGGTGAACGTGATAAGTGAAAAAGTATTTGATGGATCTTTTTACCAACTTTAAAAAGAAACTATATGGGTGATGCTCTATGCCTGATTTCACTTTGAGGCAAATCACCCCAAAATTGAAGCAGCAGCACTACATGGCAGCAGAAGAAGGAACTGAAGCAGTGTCACTTAGTGGTGGCACTAAAAAGGGCAGCCACATACATGAAGAAGGTGAACCTGATCACACCGAGACAAGAAATGTAGCTATAGGATGCCCACAGAATTAGTCCGAATATACCCACGTCCTCTTTCTTTTCAAAGGTCTGTCATAACAGTTTCTCTCCAGTGAGACTTGGGAAGAGAGACTTTATTAGACATGAGAAAGTAGATTCTACACAGTACAATGATTACATAAAACTACTTCTCTTCTGTGTTTATTGGTTCCTTTACATTTTCACATCTGGCAATTATGTATTTATTCCACTATTCTTTCGCACTGCATGAAGCCAGAGCTGACCCAGGCCATACCATGGATGTGTGTGTTCCTGCTTCTTAGAGGAGCAATCTACATGTGGACATTGCTATTTATTTAGCCCTGTTGGTGGTACTGACAAACAACATTACCTCAAACAAATAAAATCCACTGACTGATGTTTCAGGGCCTCTTCCGCAAAGATGGCTAACAAGGCACAAAGAATCACCTCTTTACATAGTTTAACTATGCGAGTACAGTAAAACCTTGGATTGTAACTTGGTCTGTGAGTGTTTTGCAAGACAAGCACAATTTTTTAATAAATTTTAACTTGATAAAAGAGTGAGGCCTTGCAATACGAGTATTATGTATATGCTATGTCTGCCTAGCCACTGGTTTGTTGTCGAACAAACCAGTTTGACCTAGAACTCGATCAGAATATCGGAAGTCGAACCGTGAATGCCGACCACAAATTGTACGCGTCAGGAAATGAGTGATACTACAATGCAATTCTCACTTGAATGCCTTCATCACAGACTGGACGATTAACCAAATAAAGCAGCGCAACATTACAGTAACTAATAATAAATAAACCACTAACTGCTATTAGAGCATTTGTTATTTATTTAAACTTTATTTTACCAGGTAAATTAACTGAAAACCAGTTTTCACTGCTTTATGTGATATTCGGGAGAAATAGCAGATTATGCATCAGAACTGCCTGGGATACAATGACCGGACTGGGGAAACGAACTGAAACGCGGACTTAATACAGAGGACTAATGACAACAACCAGAAACAGCTGATCCCACACGAGGTTACCGAGGGGGCGTGGCACACGGAAGGAGCGGACAATCAGGGCAGGAACAGGGTAATGTTGGGATAAGATCTTTGTTGTTTTAGAAACCATTAAGAAAAAAATTATCATCTTGTTTTATCCTGTTCATTTTGTGTTTAAATGGTTAAAAAAAATGGCCCGGGTACCTGGCCGCTGGGGGGTGGCTGGGTCCATGGTCGCTCGGGGCTCTCCTGGCCGTCTGGGGGCCCCGGGGCGGCGTTGTTGTGGCCTCGCACACTCATTGGGAATCATTCCATGTTAACCTGCACACTCATACATACACTCACAACACACATACACACGCACACTTTCACATTCACACACATACACATAGACGCAACGCGCACACGCATCGACACGCACACACAAGACAGCCTAGGGCTTTCTTGCCACATTTTATTCCTTTCTCCCCTTGTCTGGGTGTGTGCGGGTTTGGCTTCCATTCTCTCTTCTCAGATGCAAATACTGGTATGGCGATATCCAGACTGTGTTCCTGTTGGTCTGCTCATGTATCTATTTCTTTGGTATTAATGTATTTAATTCCAGAAGCAGATACTGGCACAAGCATATTCCCTATCATAGGTTTCTTTGTATGTATACTTTTTGTAAGTGTACCTGGATCTTATTTTTCAGACATAGCAGCTGGTGTGATGATACAATGTCCAGCGGTAAGATGCAGAAGCTGTCCTTTTGTTACTCTTTCCTTTTTGCTTTACTTTTTCTTAAGTTGTCATGTATTCATTTTTCTTCTTCTATCTTTCTCTCTCTCCCTCCTCCTCTTCTCTTATTCTATTTTACCTCATTTAACTTTCCCTGCCAGCTCTGGCTTTGTGGCACAATAATCTAAAATGGTTAGTAAAGAGTATAGTTCAAGTAACAAGAGGAGCTTAATCCAAAGCTCCACTTGGCAAAATAAAAGTGTTGGCACAATAAAGCACCCAGACTAACATTCTGCTTGCTAAACTGCCAGACATGACAGGGGTAAAGAGAAAAAAAAAATAATAATCCAAAAAAACATTTAGGTGTAATTTTGAGGGACCGGAAACCAATTAATTGGTTTTCCATTATTTATTATGGAAATAACATGATCAGAACTTTTTTCCGGAACAGATTAAGTTTGAGAACTGAGGTACCACCTTATACAAGAAAGTTTGTTTGCCATGAATTAAGTCTGACATTGAAAAAAAATGTGTGATCATGCCCCAGTCAGTGTGTTCCCTACCCAAAGTTCTCAGAGGGTTAACAAATGAAATATAGGTAAAAGGACACGAAAAAAAAGAAGCTAGCAGCAAGGAAATCCCACCAACTGAGAAATGTCTAGGAATGGGTATAAAATAGAAGAAAATACACATCGGTCCCCATGATGCATCATTTTAATTAAACAATAAGAAGAAAAAAAACTGTTAAGAAACTGGATACATGGAAGCTATTTGTCCACTAAGCTGCACAGCCTTTACTGATTTAACATGTAGGCCAAAGGAAACAGATTACACATTAAAATTTCCTTACACAAGCCTGCAGGCCGCAGGCTTTATGCTAGCCGAGTAGGCTAGCCCACTGACGCCAGAATGACATCGACTGCTGTCTCCTCCCCACTCCTCACAGTCACCTGCATGGTGACCCCATCTGCCAGAGCCAGGCGTGAGCGCACCAACACGTCATGACCCCCTCGAAACACACCTGCAGTGACACAATGACATCACGGTTCAGTCAGAGGCTCCTGTACTAAGGATACAGCAGGTTCAAGTGCAGTGCCAGCATCATGATGACATGTTATCATGATCTAGAAACTACATGTGCATTCTAAGGTATGGGGAGGGTGGCGCAGATAGTGATCTACCAACTTTAACAAGGAGTTTATCAAAAACCACCACATTTTGGGAAACACACATGTATACACAAGTTCAGGACTCAAACCAGACATGAATTGAACATTAACATGGGCTAACATGAGTGTCCATTCAAAGTGCTTCCTATAGCTCTTACCCATTTCAAGGTCAAGGCATGACACAAATGACCATATTGCATGATGCCCAAAGAAAAAGCCTAAGTGCCTCACCTGCAAGGAACAGGATGTGGGAATTCTTATTCTCGGGGACCTTGTCAGACCGCTCACAAGGCTGCATGCCAAGGAAGCTGACAATGTTGTTGACAGCCTCTGTGGGTTTGCAAAGCAGTAGTCAGAGACCGCTACAAGTTAAGCAACTGAATGAGTGTATAGCCAATCTGGTGCTATTACTATTCCCATCAGACAGTTTTTTTTTTTTTTAAACGAACGCACAGTATTACCTTCAAGTGTTCTGACGGAAGCAAGTGCGAAAGTCTCCTCCTTCTCAAACTCGTCACCCACCTCCTCCCACGCTGCAGCAAAATTGGGCTTGAGCACTTTCTGTATGTGGTCTGCTACTGTTACCTCCAAATCTTCCAGCTGCCAACCGGGGGGGTGGGGGAGGGGGGGTCAGTATAAAGGAATCTCTATCATACAAGATATTGACATAGGTAAATATTATTAAATAATAATATTTAGGGCAAGTTTGTGCCCTATGGAAAGTGTGCACTACTACATTACGACAGTGATACTGTGAAATTAATAGGCTTCCTCGATGCTGGAAACCACAAATCTGAAAGTGTGAATGTGCAGAATCCAATCCACTGCTTTTGTTAATTATTACAGAAGCTGAGTGTTACATAAACAAGCTCAAATATAACCAGGGAATAGCACTGGGCATAAATGACATATCAGGGTTTTTCCAGGTTTCAGTAAGATAAATTTAAGACCTTAAGACCTTTTAAGACCAGTATGAGTAAAATTTAAGACACGATGCATTACTAGAAACATTTGAATGATACCAGAAATTCTCTTATTTTATGTCACTCATATCCATAGCCCAACATCCACATATCATATGTGTTTACACAGTGCGTTTTAATAAGTACACATGTGTTTGAAGCACGTGGGAGGGGTATTTTAAGGCTTAAAACTATTAAAAAGTCTATGTATATGGTTTTTCTATATCGCAGATTTTCACCTATTGCTGATGGGTTTGGAACGCAACTTCTGCGATAGGTGGGGTATCCACACCCATCAGCCATAGATAGAAATCCACAAAATAGAAAGACCATATATATAAGCTATTAAAAAAAAAGTTTAAGCCTTAAAATATATAGTGATCCCCCACTTATCACACAAGTTAGGTTCCAGACCCATCAGCAATAATGAATACTGAAAACAGCTGATAAACACGGGAAATCCACACGAGGTTAACAAGGGGGCATGGCACACGGGAGGAGCGGACGAGCGGGGCAGGACATACTGCACTTTTAATAAGATTTTTTAGATTTTCTAAGCAATTTTTATTCAAATAAGTTTTTTTTTTAATCTCCATTTGCTTTTTTGTCTTGATTTAACTTTTTAAAATCTTGTGTTTATAAAGTACATTACATAACCCCTGTGTATGATAATATTGATAAATGATAATAATGTATGGCATGAAATAAACTTGCAACTATATCATTCAGTCATACAAAAAAAACATAACGTTCACATTGGCCTCAAGAACTAAGTTAGAGCTCGATTCCCCTGCAGTTCCTGTTGTGGCTCAGCGTGTAGATGGCTAAGAGTGGGCATTCTGCAGCCAGACCCTTCTCAGACTGTTTGCCTAGCTGCAGTGATCACGCAATGGGATTTGTAGTTTACCATGCAGACACCAGTGCGGACCACCAACCGATTAGTTTTACAGTGTTTTAGTATTTTATTTTCTGTGGACAATGCTTCTTGGGAATGAACAGAGGTAAGAATTTTAAGACTTGGGTAAATAAAATTTAAGACCTAGGATGAAAATCTGAGCATTTTTAAGTAGGGATGCACCGAATCCAGGATTCGGATTCGGCCGAATCCTGGGATTTTTGACGGGGTTCGGTTTCGGCCGAACCTTAAATTTATTTTCCACCAAAACCGAACCCTAGACTTGCATGACGACGTCACACGGCCGTTGATTACGTGAAGGTGTTTACATAGGACCCGTTCGAATGTAGTAGGCTGTAAGAATCTG
>JAABNY020000063.1:29769795-29789492 GCA_015164015.2 Brevimyrus niger | reverse complement strand
TGTGTTAATGAAATAAGGATACGAGTAGGATTCGGTATTCGGTTTCGGATTCGGCCGAATCTTAAACAGTGGATTCGCTATTCGGCCGAACCCCAAAAATCTGGATTCGGTGCATCCCTATTTTTAAGACATTTTAAGGCCTTAAATTTAACTTTCTGAATTTAAGAGCCCACAGGAACCCTGATATATTCATGAACATCGTGGAAAAAAAAAAAATCATACCACATATTCGTCATCATAGCCGTCGTCATCAGGCTCGCCTGTGTTGGGATCGCAGTCCCGCACCAAGTATTTCATAGTACAGCTAAAGGTGCAGGAAACTGTAAAACAGAGCGGATGGTCAACAGCAGATAACCTGGAACAGACAAGTCAAGTCCTGGAGCTGTATGTGGGACCTACCGGCAGTGGGGTCATCCTCTGGCAGGCGGACAAGGCTGTAGCAGGAGCCTGGCTGACTGTACGGCAGGCTGGCGGCCGGGACATACTGTACAACGTCATATGCCTCGGACGGCTCCATCTGTACCACCACCTTCTGCAGGAGCTGGTCGTTTAACGTGTTTGTGCAGTCGAACTACAGGACATTCAGTAAAAAAAATGTGAGAAGCTTGAGCACTGGAAGACGGATTACACCAACACAGCTAAGTACAGCTGAAAGCCAAGTTAAGAAATTGTCAACAATATCCTGTCAACTCAATATTTATTTCTTCTTTACATCTTAAACTTTGAAACTCACAACTTTTTGGTACAAGCCACCTGATTAATGTAGTAGATATGGAAGCATAAAGAATATAAAGAGTGCAAGAGGCTTACCTGAAAGACCATGTGACTTGCAAAGGTATGTTTTATGCATCGTACCACATACTCTGTCTCTGCCTCTGTGAGCTGCACAGGCTCTGAGGACTTGAAGAGAGGGCCAAGGCCCTGAAACTCTGGAATAGCAGCCAGCTGTTCTGCAAAGGGCAGTAGGAAACATTGTGAGAATGACAGTTGATAACCCCGCATGCTGTGTTGGAATATGCAACTGGATGGAGTGTTCTCTGCTGCTAGCCCAGAAATTAAAGGGAGGTCAGGATACCCATTATCGCATTAACTATGAGCTTTGAAAAGGGGCCTATTATGGCACTAGATACTGACCTTCTAGGACATGAAAAACATCAGAACATATTGGGTGATTAGTCATAGCACTACTGGTGAATTAGTTGCATGCCAGGTTGGTTCTTCTCTTCTTCTCTAAGCTGTTACTGTTTACAAATGGATCATGACTTTAGCCAAGAACAAGTACAAGGGAAAAGTCCCATTGATCCTCCTGGAATACTGTTACTTACTTGTAGTAACACTGAATGTATTCAACACTGATTTGTTGAAAATCTTCCAGAATTCTTGGCACAAACAGAGTCACAAAACCCAAGCAACACAGGAACTTCCTGGGATCGGCTGTTGCTTGGAGCCTAAATTAAGGTAAGTGAATTCCTTTCCAAAAGTGCCACTGAGGGCAGTCGGTGCATGATGAGGTCCCGCTATGCTTTTTGGATGTGCCATGACGTGATAGAAACACAATATCTTATGTGATTCAAAATCTAGCATTCAAGTTCCACATCATGCAAAAATAAATATAACTATAGTTCAGTGAGTAAGAAAGACTCTTGCTACACAGCCCCAAAACTGTGAAACCAGCTCGTCTACAAATGTAAAGGACGTCCCTGAACTAAAGTCATTACTTTAGCTTAGTAGTGCACACTACATAAAGCTCTTTGTGCCATTTGACATATTCCTTCAAACCTTGTGACAGAAAGCCATAGCTAACAGGTCTACGCAGATCACACTCGACCAGGATCAGAAAGAACAGAACCTACTTCCCTTTAAACTTTTATGGTTAGCATGCTCATGAAGGGTGGGCATCAGATGACCCTGGTGTTATTACACTTCCACTAAGAGGTTTCTGATACACTCCTCCAATGTCTGCTGGTTTTTAAATGTTTGCAGTGTACTGCGTGTTCACAAACGTAAATGTAGAGCATTTCAAGGTATCTATTTTGGAAGGGAGCTTAATAAAAAAGCCAAGTCGAGGTGATCATACCTTGGTAGATATCCTGACGGGAAGGAGCCAGCTTCTCAGGCAGCTTGCTGGAGGCCACGGGAGCCAACTCTAAAAGAGGAGAACATACCCTCATGCCAGGTCAGACTAGGTAGAGCAAGGCCACGTGTAATGCACTTGTTTTAGGGAAAGTACCTAAAAATCTAAAAACCGCACCATAATAGTTATGAGTAAAACACTTTTTAACAAAACAGTAAAATATTTAAGTAAAGGTAAATGAGTAGGCTGACTATACCGGTCTTCTGTTCTGTGATTGGTGTGGTAGCCAGGGGAACAGTTTTCATGTCAAACGGCTTTTCGGATGGTTCCAGGGTATACTGGTGAAGGGACTTCTCAAGACCAGGTACAGACACCGAGAGACCTAAGGCCATAAAATAACCCACCGTCACACACATATTGAGAGACCTAAGGTGATAAAATAACCCACAATCATCAGGAAAAAGAAAAAAAAACCCACACCCATAAACTATCATCTACAACAGGGATTCTCAACCTTTCCAACAAGACCCAGTCGCTGCCCTCACAACTAAACATTTTAAATATAAAGGTTCATTTTAAAGCTACTCCAGTGCTCTAGATGTCATTAATTTTAGGTTTATAATGGAATAATGCGTTTGCCATAAAATTTCTTGTGTGAGTGCGGGTCTGAAAGCGCGTCATGCCAGATTCATGAGAGCTGGCAACCCTGAAAACGTGTCTTTTAATTGTTTAACCAGAGTTGATTTGCATAAAAAAATACATTACTTTTTACAGTTAACTTTGATGAACATAAAGTCACGAACACGCTACATCTATTTGTGCAACATTTTAAGCAAATTCTGCAATTGAAAACATTTAAGCTTTATGATTTCAGGACTGAGCAGCCACTCTGTTAGGAACATTGATTTTTTGGTTCATGGTGTTAACATAAACAGTACATTAACGCAAACAAAAGGGCTGTGTGCTCTGAAATACATCTTACTTGGAGGTTAAAGGAATTTGATATTCAGTTCAGAAATTGCAGATATGTTAATTGGAGTAGCCAGGAGGCAGGAGTATGGATTGGGTCGGGTGACATGAGTGACAGTGTGTGAGGAATACAAGGGCAAAGGAATCAGTGAACGCACTGAGTGATCATCCATAGCTCTGCCCACTCTCTGCTCCAATTAACATAAGTATGGTGCATGTTATTAACTTAAATGGAAAGACAAAAATGTTAAAATTGTAAAATTTTATTTTTATTTTAAATTTGTTACTTTTTCAGCCTTGACTCTGCATCAGAGTGCTTAATAGAAAATTCACACAAAACAGATAAATTGGTTACATGTACAGTGGTGTGATGTCCTGCTCCCAATGATCCTAATTGTGTGCCACACCCACCTCGTTACCTCCTGTTTTGCCCTGATTGCAGTCACCTGTTGCTTGTTAAGTCTAGCTTGTCTTTTGTATTTAGTCAGTGTCTCTGTCAGTAGTCCCCAGATCCGTCATTCTCGTAGCTGCGTGTGAGTTCCCTGCCTGTCTTTGTGGAAATAAACCTCTTCGTTACTCCAACCTGAAGACTCCTGCTTTTTGGTTCGTGCTACACTCACGGCAATCGTTACATAATGACGGATCTCCCAGACAACACAGCGCGGCAGACCGAGCTAGTTCGAGGCGGTCTGCTGCAAGAAGCTGTTTTCTGGAGCTGGCAGCCAGATGTGGACCTCGCCCTGGACCTCGTTACCCGGGTCCAGGATCTCCTAGAGGAGGAGCGTCCGCCCGGGCAACAATACCCCTTGAGGAGAGCGCGGAGGTACCTCCAACGTTTAGGGGAACGGCTCTCCCAACTGAGAGCGGAACCGGTCGAGGTTATCTTCGGGGAAGATATCGACCCAGCTTCGCTCACCAGCAGAAAGAAGCGGAGGAGACTGACTGAGCTCCAGGGGCTCAAGGAGGAAGAGCCCAAGCTCTTCCTCGGAGCCTGCTCGCTTCTTCATGCTTGGGAGACGACCGCGAGCACCCCTACTGCTGCCACCCCAGAACCCGGTAAGCCCCGTGGAGGGGAGAAGCCACCCCCGCTGGAGGCTTACTTCTATCGGGAAGAGCGCCTGAGCATGGGTGGGATTCGCTCTGCCAGAGACTCTATTCCGCGGATCCCGTGGGGTTTTAGAGGGGCTTCCCTCTCCCGGAAGGCTAAAACTGCGGAGGTTTTGCCTGTCCCGGAGCTGCCCACACCCCCGCCTGCTGCTGTAGCCGATTCCACCACTCTTCCCACAGCTCCGCTGGCCGTCGCAGTCGCCGCCACCGCTCTGCCCGCGGCCCCGCCCGATGACTGCATGCCGGCTGAGGTCGTTATTTCCGAGGAGGCCCCTGTTAGCCGCGTGAGCAAAACGCTTGCTGAGGCGTCCCCTGTTGACCGCGGGTGCGAGGCGCTCGGCTCACTTGTCCGAATCCCGGCTCCTGCCCTGTCTGCCGAGGCGCCCCCTGCTGGCCACAGGTGCAAGGCGCTCGGCTCTCCTGTCCAGCCCGTGACGTTTGTTATGCCCTGGGCTCCTGTCCTGCCCGTCGAGGCGCCCCCTGCTGGCCACAGGTGTGAGGCACCCACAGAGGCGCCCCCTGCTGGCTGTGTGTGTAAGGCTCCCGGCACTCCTGTCCTGCTCAGCTCCCCTGACCCGCCTAGTTCTCCGGGCCTGCCCGGCTCTCCGGACCAGCCCGGCTCTCCTGAATCGTCTAGTGCTCCAGACCCGTCTAGTGTTCCTGCCCGGCCCAGCTCTCCTGCCCGGTTCTTCTACCCGGCCCAGCTCCCCAGCCCGGCCCGGTTTTTCTGCCCGGCCCAGCTCTCCTGCCCAGACCCAAGTCTCTGAGGAGGTCTCGGACCATATAACTGGGGCTCCGCCTCTTCATGAGGTGGAGCTTGAGTGGGACCCCTTGGGGACCTTCCTGGGGCCTTCAGGGCTCTTGCTCTACCGAGACCGTCATCGGGTGGGACCCCGACTTTCCGTGTCCCGCAAGGGGAGAGGACATCGTCGTCGGGCCCAGGTCCCGCCCGCCCTGCCCCCTGGCTCGCCCGTTCGGCCTCTGGTGGTGGCGCGGTGGCTGCCTGCGAGGCCTGGGGTGTCCGGCTGGCTATCGCCTCCGGGCCTTCCCCCGGTTCCTCGGTACCGGTCCTCGGCCTCGCCTCCAGGTCCGGGTCGTCCGCCTCCGCATCCCCCTACCTCAGTTTGGCATCGGACGGCGCCTTCACCGGCTGCGGCTTCCCCTGCGCCTGCTCCGGCTTC
This sequence comes from Brevimyrus niger, assembly GCA_015164015.2. Taxonomy (NCBI): domain Eukaryota; kingdom Metazoa; phylum Chordata; class Actinopteri; order Osteoglossiformes; family Mormyridae; genus Brevimyrus; species Brevimyrus niger. The sequence goes on along the minus strand of JAABNY020000063.1, from coordinate 29,784,161 downwards.
CCCCTCCTGCCTGCCCTCGCCTGGGTCCCCTCCGGCTCTCCCTCGTCCCTGTCCCTCGGCCCCTGTGGGGTTCCCTCCGGCTCCGGCCTCCCTCCCGCCTGCGGCCCCTCCGACTGCTGCCCGTCGCCTGTCTGGGGCCCTTCAGGCTCCCCTTTATGCCCCCTCCGTTCCCGTCTGGTGTCCCCTGCCTCCTCGGCCCTTTGTTCCTCTCGTCTCTGCTCCTCGGCCCTTTGTTCCTCTCGTCTCTGCTCCTCGGCCCTTTGTTCCTCTCGTCTCTGCTCCCCGTCCCTTGGTTCCGTCCGTCTTTGTTCTTCGTCCCCCTATGGCTCCTCTGTTCACTCCTGGCCCGTGTGTTTCTCCTTTCTCTGTTCCCCCTCTGCCTCTGTCTGTCTCCCTTCCTGGTCTGTCTGTCTGCGTTCCCTGTTCTGTGTCAACTCCTGTCTTGGCTTCCCCACTCAGCACAACAATATTATTATAATTAAATGCATTAATGGTTTATTATTAATATTAAAATGCATAAGAAATCTATTTTAAAATGTATTTTATCATATAACAATTACTGTTACTTTCTATCATTGTCTAAATGTATTTTACTGTCTAAATATATGTATTCAGTTAGTGTAAATATGCACGGTGCCATCACAGCGAATGTGAGGCTGAAACAGAAGCTTCACCCTTTGTTTCCGCCAAGAGACATACTGCGAGACTCATTTCCCCACGCGTATCTTAGGTCGGAGTTCACGGTTTGAATGCTGAGATTTAGATCGAGCTCTAGGTAATTTTTTTCAAACTGGTTGGTTCGACTTAAGAAATTCGAGTTCTAATGAGTTTGAGAACTGAGGTACCACTGTACTATATAAGGAGAATTATTCAGATCATCACTGAAGCTTTAAAGAAAAGAAAATGCTTTTTATATCCGACACTGGTGTGCCGTCCACCCTACTACAAAGTGTTTCTTGTAAGGAAAAAATTGCTGGTTAAGTGATTAAATAAGTTGTTAAACATTACACATGCACAGATTTGGTTTGTTTGTAAACGAATAAAAATCATGATCTATACAAGATCAGGATTCTAAACAAAAATATAGCGATGACATTCTGCCCATATCGGTCACCACTTATCTAGCGCAGTGTTTCCCAACTCAGTCCTCAGGAATTCCCGGACAGTCCACGTTTTTGCTCCCTCTCAGTTCCCAGCATACCTGTTCCTGATTGGCTGGGAGGGAGCAAAAACGTGGACTCTCCAGGGTTACCTGAGGACTAGGTTGGAAACATTAATCTAGAGTATTTTTTGATGGCCTTACCATTGAAGATATAGGCAGCATTTAGTGCTTTCTGCTTTTGCTGCAGGACATTCATGTAGAAAGTGGCCCTGTCACGCACCTCGTCATCACTGTCCATCATACACCTGTGAAAAATCAATACTTTGAATATGCTAATTACAAAATGTACAGAAGTGAGTAAAGATTCAAAGTTCTTCATTTCACTATATAAAAAATAACAACACAACCCTAACACAAATGTGACTAATAAGGAGGTAATACCCTGGATCGGTATCAAGCACAAACCCATGTGTTCCCCTGACTGCTCTACCTCAACATTTAACGGGGCCCTATTATGCTAATTTTCACAGTTCATTTTATTTTTGGAGTCCTCTGGAATACATTTACATGCTTCAATGTTCCAAAAACACATACAGCTCTTACTATGCAGACCGTTAACGTGCAGAAACAGCTATACAACAAAAGCGGAAAAGCATAATAAGGCCCCTTTCAGTTCATTTCACTCAATGATTTCTATGTAAGTTCCTGTGATAGACAGATTACAAGAGAGCCCCTGCAGAAATCAAATCTACCTCTGCATGAGCACCAACACGCTTGGAAGTAGGTCATCATTCTGGGCTCCAAACTTTGCCAGAGCACTGACCGCAGCTGGGAAAGGAAACAAAGTGATGTTAGCCACATTTCCCAAATATATAGGCACAGAGAATAGCAACCCAACACAATGGCAAGATGGCATCAGCCCTGGGCTTTCTGGACACAAGGTGCCGCAGGAGGGGTCGCCCTACTCACCGGCACGTACGGCCTCACTCTCCAACACAACACGGTTAAAGATGAAGCGGATGTACTTGGAGGGTGAAGGTGTGCGGGGCCCCTCCCGGCCTAGAAGGTGCAGGATCTTGGTGGCCAGCACAGTGTGTTCACAATCCTCAATGAACTCGCAGAGATGCGCCAGGCCGGTCTCTTTGCTCTCTGGGTTTTCCTCAATGATGCTGATGATGCAGTCCACGATGGCCCGTTTGTACTCGAACCCACCCTGTCATACACAAATTCTTAATACAAGGCCGCTGCTCAAATCGAATGCATCCAGTTGTTTAGACATAAACTCACATCGTCTCTCAGCATGTTGGACAGGAAGTTCATCATGACACTGTGCTTCCTGGGGTATTTCTGACAAAGTGCACTGATAGCCTGCACCACAACCACCTGCAAAGTGAATGCAAAGCAAATGCATTAGTTCCCACAAAGTGACATTTTCTGAATTCCAAGACACGCCAAAAATCCGAAAAGGAGTTTTAATGCTTTATCTGATTGAAGCAGAAAATTTCTCCTGGTAAGTTACACTGAAAGATGCATTTGACCCACTTTGAACACCTCAGAGGTGCTTCAGGGTCACATTCTTTTGAAATAAAAGAGGTAGCTGGGGGAGGTCAAGAAACCAAAGTCACCTTAAACTCGTCGGAAATCTCGGATACAAAGGAGGAGATCTGTTTCATGAGGCGGTCAACGCTGCTCTCACTGCCTGTCTTCAACAGCGTGGTAATAGCCAGTGTGGCAATGCTGCGGTTTGAATCGGTGATTAGGTTCTCCAGGTCCAGGTTACAAGCAGTCACTGCAGAAGGGTGCTTCATCGCCACCTGGTGAGATCCGTTACGTATGATTAGGGTTCATACACTTTTCGATCAACAAATTTCAATGACTTTTTCATGACTTCTCCCGGACTTCAAGCTAAATTTCCAGGAATCGATTCAAATAGATTTTTTTTGTTCAATCCATTCAGGAAAAGTATCTAAGTTATGTGATCGTCACATGACACCATCACAAACATGTACCTTGTGTGGAGGAACCACCTGTTATGATCTTACATCCATATCTAAAGGATGAATGCATCTTCCATTGTATAAAATTTTATGGATATGTATGTTGCTTTTCTCTCTTGTACAGACACACACTATCAAAAAATAATTGAATTTATATCTGGCCTAATACTGATGAGCTGAACATCATTAACCACACTAGACTTTTCTAGCTATCACCAGATAGAAAACAATTTATGTCTTATATTTGCAATATTAATAAAAAAACAATAATTGTTGAGATGTAAAAGTTAGAGCTAAAACACAAAATTACTTGGGTGGCCCATTATAAATATCCTAATGTGACATAAGCATAATTTACGTGACACACAAGAACAAAACAATGATAACCCAACATATTATAGAATGTGTAAAAGTCACACATTAAGTCACACTCTAAAATAATAACAATAATAAAATAATGCCATAAATTAATAATTCCATAATGTACTTGGCATGTCAACATGCAGAAAGGAACATCCATGGGTATGTGTATGAGTGCAACTGTTAGCACCTGTCAGGAATTTGAAGATGTGTACGGATGTGAAAGACTGTGTTCTTTATGCATTTGGTATGAATCGTATCCAAGTTTTACTGCTATCTTGCACTAATAGCAGAGCAAGCTTTTCCCACTGGTAGCACATTCAGTGCTTACATACAAAGTGCACTGTTGCGTCTCAAAACACCAAACAACTGCACACACATGCACATTCATGTCTTTTATACTGTCTGATATTGGGATTTCATATGGTCTTTAGACATTCTGCTCTTCAAGTTAACAATACTTATATTTAAAAATATTTTCCTCTTTCAGCATTATCTATAAGACCTCACAAAATGTATGACAATACGCATACCTACACCTTGTTTTGTTTATAGCATCTAATGTTTAACCTTTACACATTCCAACATGTTGGGAATACTTCAGGATAACATTCTTTTGTTATTTTGTTACACATTTATAATGCATATGTTGTACTTATGTCACATATACAGGGCACTTACACATGGCACATATAAATAACTTGTCTTTATAACTTTATACTCATACTCGGTGAAAACCAGAAGACAAAGCGTAAGGCGTCGACATGAATACGCAGTGACATCGAGCTGACGTCAAATTAAATGAAATATTACACCAATTTTTCTGTTAAGTAAAGTACCTTGAGGTACTCCTAAAGTAGGGATTCATTTTCCACATTTCATACATTTAGATCAATTTTTAACCGACTTGTGATTCATCATTACATGGTCATCCATAACTTTTCCAAGTCTGGAAACCATGATTTCTTATTTTCATGAATTTTTTCATGACCGTATGAACCCTGTATGATACTCAATTTTCACTCAATTTTAGGTTTCCATTCTGATCTTAAGATTCACAAAGATCAGCATCAAATCAAACATGAACCCAACTTCCTGTCATGTAACTGACCTTGTTTAGGGTCCTGACAGCAGCATATCTCAGAGCTGCTTTGGGGGAGCTGCAGAAGAGCTGGAGAACTGGTGAGGAACATAAAAGAGTTACACGACATAAAGGCACATGAGCATAAACACACAGAGGGGGTTCTCTAACTCACTCACCTGACACAGCCGGGGCCAGCTCACGAGCTGTGCAGTTAGGCATGTGCACAATTGCGGAGGCAGCCTCATAGACCACCATCTCATGCTTGTTCCTCAGACAGCTCTCAATAAAGTCGAACAGGGGGCTGTCATGCCTAATGACAGAGAAGTTGTTCTGATGAGCTCAGTCGAGAAGTGCATGCATATGCGTGCGAACGACAAAGACACAGACTGACACCTACCCCCCCTCAGTTTCCTCCAGCAGCCGGCTGGCGATGCGGATAAGCATGCAATAGGCAAATGGAGACTTAAGGCCAGACTTGGTGAATTTATTAAGCATCTTGGAGACAGCCAGGCGGTCGTTCTTCCGCAGGTGGTACAGCAAGCCCAGAGCATGGTACTAGAGGTCAGAGGGATATTGCTAGAGAACTGAAGAGCATCACACAAATCCATTTTTTTTTCTTCTGTAGACTGTACTAAAGTTGTTATGGGCACCAATAATAAAAGCAGTCTAGAAAAAGTTATGAAGGGAAATTCTGCCCACCTGAACCATGATGTTGTCACTGGAGGCAGCTTCCTGTGCTTCATTCACCCAACGCTTGACCACATCATAACTCATCCGCACCATATGCTGTACACACACACACACAGAGGGTATCTTAGAAGACACATACACACACAACTCATCTATGGTCAACGTAAACAACTCCGACTCACCAATGAGGAGACCAGAGCTGAACTGGAGACACTAGGGACCTTGTCCACAATAGCCTGCTTCATGTACCTCTCTATAGCTTGCAGCATGGTGGTCTACAGGAACAAACCACACAATTAAATTAAAACCATTTCGTAACTGCATCTATGCAAACCATACATGTGGGCTGTGCAGCTCCGCAGGCTAGTCCTTCATGTCTGAAATAAGAAGGTCAAAGGTTTGAATCCAAGCCGTAGCAGAACAGTCCATCATTCCTGGAACAAGGTCCTTAACCCCCAACTCCAAGGGTGCTGCACACTGACTAATCCTACACTGCGACCCCCAAGCTCGCTCTCACCTGTATATGCATGTTTGTATCACTACTCTAGTATCACAATTTGATTCTATGTGCTCCAAAAACTCTTCCCAAAATAGGTGAACTAAAGGGGAAAAAGATTTTTCTGTACATGTTCAAGATATTGTACTACAAAAACCCACAACCTGCAGAACCAAAAAATGTATTAAGTAGAACAAGACATGACAAAAAAAATAAACTGGTTATTTTACTAATACAATAAAGTTCAACTAAGCAAGAGATATTCCAAGTCAAATTACAATTTACAATGGTGTAAACAGCAAATGTATGGCAGCCATATTAGCAGAACAACACGAAATAACTTTATAAGAGAGGAGAACATCTCACATCTGTGATCCGGCAGAGAGCCCTGATGGCCGGACCTCTGTACACATCCTCCTTTCCAGTCATATCCTTGGTCAGGCTGATAAGGAACAGAAGGCGATAATGAGAGCCTATCACAAATATTTATTAGTCAAAGAGGAAATACTTGACATGACTTTTTGAGAGATGACATCCAACACATAAAATCTCTTGGTTTTCAACCTGGAACCTTCAAACCCCACGAGAAGCAATGGTGGAATCAGAAGAGACTAATCAGTACCTGCTAGTGACAATGATGACATCCTCAGAAATGTTGGCCATCTCCTTTATGGTAAGGTAGCACATCCGACGCAGTGTTTGCTGCAGCGACAGATACAGACAATAAATGTAAAATCTTTGACATGTACTGGAAAATTTACCCCAGAACAAAACAGCATATTCCAAGGCAAAAAGCAGAAGTATCAGTTAGGGATGGGCTGATCCACATTTTCTCAGTTCCTATCTGATCCCAATACACAACTGCTAGTACTGATACAGATTACGATTCAAGAGCTCTTTTTAATTTAATATAATAAATGTATAATATACATTTATACTTTATATATTAATACGTTTTAATTAGTAAACAGATGAAAAAATGTATGCCAAAAAAATCTTTAATAATGCCACTAGAAACATACTTAATGTACGTTTCCACCTTGTTTGTACATCTTGTTTTAAGCATTTTTGAGACATCTAAAATGGGAAAGACCAGTCGTGCAATTAATTGTACAAATAGACTGACAAAAAAGGAGATGATCTTTTTAGAGACTGCCAAAAAACTTAATGAGTAAGTATTGGACGGCGATGTATGGCCACACAAATGCAATCACAAGATAAGCATCAAAGAAAATGGTGTGTTTAAACTTCTACAATCGATTCAAAGACATACTTGACACGTTTAACCGTCAGTATGAGGTCCCAAACCACAAGTTCTTTGCATAAACTGCCATATTAATTTACTACAATAAAATGTGTACAGAACTGGAAGCAGCCATAACAAAAGGAGACTTCTTTTTGTCAAGTCATAATTTTCATGTTTTTAACTGAATAACCACACTTAGTTACTAAACCTCTATTATTATTAACACCAAAAAAAGATACATGGCATTGGATTAGTTGCTTGTTATCAGCTCTTGCTAACTGTAGTTTCACTTGCAGCTAGGAGTGACAGGAGCTAAAAATCACCATGTGGCCAAATAATAAAAATTTTTTAAGTGATGCTTTTTTAAAAAATTACTAATGTAAATGATGATATTGTCTATCGCGAAATTATAAAAAGACCACTGAGTTTGACAACCGAGTATCATTCAACCCTAGTCAATCATCTGCTGTGCTTAGAGGGTGAGGGAGGTAAACAGGGGGAATTTGCCCCCTGAAACTTATGGTAAAATCAGACCAAATAATCACCCTCACCCAGAGAAAACTGAATTTTAATAAGCAACTTAACTTATTGATATAGAAAAAGTATTCTTCTCATTGGGTGGTTAAGCCAGTGAATACACCATTAACTTGTAAACTGTAAACAGCACATCCTCACATTGTATTCATGTGCAGGACTACAAAAAGCAATAACTAGTCAAAAAGAAACAGCTGTGGCTCGCAATAAAGGTACAGTGGTACCTCAGTTCTCTAACTCACTAGAACTCGAATTTCTTGAAAGTTGAACAAACCAGTTTGACCTAGAACTCGATCTGAATATCAGAAGTTGAACCCTGAACTCTTACTTAAATTACCATAAAATTCTTACTTGAATGCCTTCTTCACAGACTGAACGATTAACCAAATAAAGAAGCCCAACATTACAGTAACTAACAATAAATAAACCATTAACATACGTGTACTATTATAGTATTTATGTCATTTATTTAAACTTTATTTTACCAGGTAAATTAGCTGAAAACCAGTTCTCAGTTGAAAAAGAATTTGAGTAGTCCTGTAACTGCATAGGTCCAGCCCATGAGACCCTGCTTGCAATGCATCTCTCCTAAGACCAAGCACACTAGTCTGTCTTTAGATTACAGATGTACATTAATGGCAGTTTGTGATAACAATGGGAGAAAAAGACATTATGATGTGTTATATAGACATACCCCTTTAATTATGAACTATGCAGCTTAAATCTCTACATAACAGTTAACTGTCAGTAATAATTTCATACAATATAGATATAGAGTGACACAAAGAATGACAATGATGCAGAAAACAAAAGTGCTTACATCATTGGATTGGAAAAGTCGGGTCATCGCGAAGAAGGCTTCAGTAGCCTCCGTGGTCCCAAAATGCTCACCCTGAGAGAGACATCAATGAATAGAAAGAATTCTAATTGAAAAATTCAATGTAAGAAGCTGTTCTCAAAATTATAAATATTACTGCTCATTCAGTCACAATTAAAATTTCTCAAGTCTTTAGCATTTACATTAGTGATAAACTGTTAAGGAATTTTTTTGGCCAATGGTGATTGGCAATTATACTGAAAATTGATACAGATTCCTGGGGGAGGTTCTGCTTAAATAAGTTTAAAGGGACTCTCCACCCAAACAAATTAATAAATAAATCACATTTCAAAATTACAAAAAAAATTTAAAAAAATCAAAGAGTAAGGTATTTTTTGGCACAAAAATACCAACTCTGGCAATAGAATGAATTATGAAATCTTAGAATACTATACTTTTATACAACATATTGGCCCTGAAAAATTACAACTAATAAATTGGGGTCATCTTTTATTGAAAGACTGGAATTTAAATGCTAGTACACATACACAACAGTAGATGGCATAAATTATCTGCCACCTAGCTATATGCTTCAAAAGTAATTGACAGAATCAACATTGTTTATGACATCATATGTCAGCATCATTAATATCATTGCAGACACCTGTACTTTCCATCCTAGCCACCAATTATCATCATATGCAGCCACAACATAACCTTTAATGCTTGCAAAGTCAAGTGATTCCCTAAGTGTGCACTTACACTGGACTGATTTGCACACCTCACTCACCTCTAATGAATGCAGGACATTTATTAGCCATATTTACTAGGCACGTGGACCTTTTCAATAGTGTGTCAGGTACAGGTGTCTGCAATGACGTCAATGATGCTTTCATTAAATTTTAGTGCAGCATATGTGTAAACTTAATTATTGTTATTACTTACACCTGTGCTTGTTATACTATTACACGTCAGTTTGGCTGCCATTAAAAAGGCCCATTAGTGATATGAAACCATGTGACGCTACCTATACATCAAGATATCTCAGCAACATCTTCAAAACCAAAGACCAAATTTTCTGATGTTCATGACATTATGATTTAGCTTTAGTAAAAATATTATAGAATTTTTATAATTTGAATTGGTTATTACATAGTAATTATTCATACGGGGATGGCATATTATTTGTTCAATCTACAGAGCTGAACAATAGCTTTATAACAGTAGGACCACTTTTGTGCAGCTATTATATAAATATAGCCAGTCACAGTCATAGCCCGCCCCCCCCCCCCAAAAAAAGTTAATACTTTATTCACTTAAATCTCCCTCAATATTGATCCATTTCACTTTCATGAATTACGCCTGTGACCAAATCAGCAGGAAAAGTTTTGTTAAAATCCGTGATGATGAGATCCAATAGTTTGATGATTTGGCATGGAATGACCCTTGCGTTTCAGAAACTCTTCATATACTTTCAGTCTCTGACCCTGAGATGAGCAATCAAATTTGTTGTGGTAATTTTTACTAGTAGATACTGCTCATAATATTTTTACAGAAAAAATTTGGAGAATGTATTTCTAACATTTCGTTCACAAATATTAAAGCAATTCTAGTCGGCAAACATTTTTCTAACTGTTTAGTATGTGGGTCTGCAACTTGTATGAATCTCAAGCACCATGGTCCACCATTTTAAAGGGGCTTACCGGCAGTAAATGTCAGCTCACTTTTAACAACCAGTCAATGGCCGATTGTTGCTGTACTGGCCAATAATGTTAGTTGGCTGATGCATTCAGTCAATCTCTAGTTTCCATAAATTCTGTTATGGGCTTGGCAAAGCCACAAACAAGCGATGGAATTCCTGGGAGCAGAAGCTTTAGGAAAACCTCACCTGGTTGAGAAGATATATAATTTTGGTGAGGATGTGGAGACATCGTCGTGGGTTAATTGGGGTCTCATTAAAGATGCGAGCCTGAGAACAACAAATCACTAAGTTAAAAATATCATACGTCAAGTCCTGGAGAATTAGCGGCACCTGAAATGTCAGACTGCCAGCACAACAAGAGCATGCAACTGTGCCACATCTGCAGAAGAATCAAACTGCCAGATGTTATATCCTCTCAATTATTTACTACAAAGTTGAATACAGCTAAGATGCACTTCTCCATTATTATAAAAATGAGAATACACACCTCTTGTAATACTGCACTTTTCTCCAGGTGCTGAAAGGGGTTGGAGCCACTTCCTGTTTCAGGAGAAAAATTGCGAAGTAGCTTAAGAGTGCAAATAAGTAAAATAATGAAATTGCTTCCCTTGAGGGAAAAAACACTAAGGATAAAATCATATTCTCAGCAAAACCCTTGACAAAATTAAGATTCAAGCTTAACGATATTAATGCTACAAAATGAACTAACCCAATACGTTTGCAACCTATACATAGTTTAAAATTTACTATATCGAAAGAACTCTCACAGACATATTCAGCTATGAATTTCAGAGAAAAAAAATCATGCGATGACTAGAACCATATGAAGACCATCAGGTTAGCTTTGACATGCACATGTTTATGTTTTTAAATATTCCATGACATTTTAGACATTACTAGATATTGGCAATTCCATGCAGAACGCATGAGATAAATTAGACTACCAATTATTAGTATTACAGTGAGCTTTGCTTCTAGTCTAAATTCGCAAAATATCAATATCAGTTGCTCCAGAGTAATGGTATTCATTTATATTTTAAAATATACCAAAAACACTAGTTATTCCTTAAATCGGTACACGACAGGTTAAGGCTAGTTATAGCTAACGAGGCCTACAGCAAGCGGACAACTGACAGATTATATGCAATTCATTTAGTCCTATTATAGGTGTGCTGTCTACAATCATGAATGTATTTTACTTTGAAATAAAGTATATCTTACCAGACTCCTCGTCTTTTTTATCAAATTTCTTGATCATTGTTGCTGAAGCGCTACCTCTGCTTCCACGTACAAATCCTACTTCCACGTCACTCTCTCGACCGGAAATAACACGTCGACGGAATTTACGTCAGGCCCGTGTCAGTCACTTTCACAGGGGGCAGGCCTAAATGAGGAAGCAGGGAGAAGTCGGATGTTTGGAATACGTAGAAGTGTGAGTTGGGCAATATTACAACGCTTAAATCTTTAAATACATTACAAGAAATAGTATTAAACATTTGTTGAAATTGTGATTATTCCAGCCTTTCATGGCACGAGAAAATATATTTTATGCATTCCGTTGCCTAGTTACTTCTGTACAGTTTCCTTTGTTTATGTTGTTCTCATACCAGTGGCCTGTACTACGAAGCGGGGTTACTGGGCTAATCGGGATAATTTATTTTCCCTTAACGTATTAAAGGTAGTCTGCGCAAAACGTATGTGAACGAATATGAAGTCCATTTAAACTGTGGTACCTGAAATCCGACAAGTTTACCCCTATAAGCCAGTAACCCAGCATTGTAGTACTGGTACAAGCCACAGTCCTTTTCACTGAGCCATTATATTTCGCTATTTGAAATAATACAAGACGGTTTGGATAGTTTATAATTGGTTGTAATTATTTATATTCCAATACTTATCTTTTCAGACGTCCTGCAGGTATTGACTCTTTATGGACATACAAGTGGTTATGTATTCTTATTTAGCTAATTCGTAACAATAGGGGTCCCGTGTTATAATTTTTATTAAGCCTATATAACATGTATTTGTGGATGATTGCTCCACTGGTGAAATGTACGCTGTTATTGCAGACAATAGGCGAATTTTGATCCGCCGGCAGCACTGCGTAAATATGACGAGTACGTGTAGTACGGGGCTTCAGTAACTGGTACTTTTTTGAGACAATTGCCTCACCCGTGGGGCTGTACTGAACTGCTTGTGAACATTGTATTTATACACGTAAAGACCAGTACGTTTCGCATAATAACATGGAAAACCGATTAAAAAGAAATGTCAATAAAGGTGGTGATCGGTTAATAATATTTGGTTGCTTGGCTGAAATATCTTGTTACCGATGTATCACATATTAAATGTTACATGTCAGAGTCTGAGGATGAGAACCTCGGACATTCGGTAAGGGCTTAAAGTTCGAATCGAAATTCGAAAGTTCGCATCGAAAAGAGCCAGCTGAGATGGTTTGGGCATGTCTAGTACCGCCTGGACACCTCCTTGGGGAGGTGCTTTGGGCATGTCCAGCCAGCAGAAGACCCCAGGGCAGACCTATGACATCCTGGAGAATTTATGTCTCTCGGCTGGTCTGGGAATGCCTTGGTATTTCCCCAGATGAGTTGGAGGAGGCAGCTGGGAAAAGGAGGTCTGGGCATATTTGCTCAGGCTGCTGTCCCCACAACCCAGACCTTGATGAGTGGTGATGAATGGATGCATGGATGGACTTTAAACTGATATAAAACCATGTGATGCTTCTGTTAAACATTCCAGAGGAGTTGCCTGTACTACGAAGCGGGGTTATCTTATCGGGGTAACTTGTCAGACTTAAGATATTATTGGCAAAATGTAATTGAATGAATATGAAGTCCATTTAAACTGTGGTACATTAAATCTGGCATGTTACCCCAATTAGCCAGTAACCACAATTCAAAGTACAGGCCACAGACCAGGTTAGTTTAATTTTCTTTATGATCCATCCACAATAAATGTTTATGATCCATGCATTAATGTCATCTAATGTCTATAAAACTAACCAACCCTCTCTGTGTTTGGAGTTTGAATGTTTCGAGTTCTGTTAACTTGTAAACTGTGGGATTCCTACAGGAAGAGTGATTTTCTAACCCACTCCCAAAAGTATGGTTAACCAAATTGTTTTGTTGTGTGATTTTGTGAGTACATGTCCGGTTCATTTGCGTGTGGCATCCCATACAAGGTGTACCTGCCTTGTGCTTCACTGAACCTTTGTAGTGGATATGGAGTTGCTTAAATCTATTGCTAGTTAATTTAATTGAAGCCTGTTTCCAGTCGGGGATTTGCAAGTGCTTTGTTTATTAGACATACAGTAAAATACTACATTTGAATATAAAAATAATTTACCAGATATTAAAGTTTTAACACTGCTATGCATTAGGAAACCAAACCAAATGCCCGTCAATCTGCTCTAAGTAAACATACATAATGTGATAATTACAATCAAGATCAGAATGTCGTGACACATTTCCAGGGTACAGTTAGATCTCCTTTCGTAGAAAAGGTATACAGTGAGGTAATCACTCCGACAATAAATTTAAGGTTTGACGGACAAATGGCTTACCAAAATCCAAACACAAGATTAATGACATCAATTGGAAACTTATTGGAACATAAAACATCTTTTAAAACACACATATGCACATTAAATAAAAGTTAAAGTGCTTAACATAAGCTATATTTTAGTCTTTACTTCCTTTTACCAATCTGCGCCAGCAAACGTGCGTTATTGTCGGCTTTAGCGCGAAGGTTCTTGTCTTTGGCAATGCTGAAGAGGATGTTCATGATATTAGTTGGTACATCGAGAGATAGTGTGAACTTTGCTTGCTGATCGCTTTTTGGAGCATTTCTTTGATCCACTTGCTTCAGGTAAGAGGTGGGAAATATCCTTCTTCTCCGAGACTCCTGAGAATCAAAGGTGCTTTTGGGCAGATATCGATTGCCCAGCCCATCTGCACCGGTGAATTGGTAATTTCTCGCGGAGATGTCGCTGTCCAGAAAGCTTGGTTCGGACTTATACAGTTTGATGCGGTGACAGGATGTGGAAGCGCAGAGTACAGTAAGCACGAATAGGGGTTTAACATAAGACATTTTCTGTTTAAAGAAAAAACATATGAATCAGTTCTCATAAAAGAAAGAAAGAAAAGTCTGTATAATATTTCTGCAATTTCCCAGCCCAGGAGAAAACTCGACGCATTAAATCGGGTAGTTTCGATCCGAATGGAAACCCCAACCCCCCCTCCCCCCCCCCCCCCCCCCCCACCCTAATAACACTACCCACATAACTTTAACTTACCACAACATAACATATATTGTTATTCT
>JAABNY020000063.1:29757257-29769695 GCA_015164015.2 Brevimyrus niger | reverse complement strand
ATATTCCTGCATCTTTATATTGAATTTGTCTGCAAGTTCTGTAAAAAAAAAAATCGAATAAGTTAAAAAAAAAAAAAACATCAAATTATTTAGGGGGGCTTAAGAATATTTTAGGAAGGCTTCAGCACCCCTAAAATAGGCCTAACGACGCCACTGCCCTGGACCCTAACATCTTGTATTTGAGGTGATTTACGACGGTAAATTTACGACATTAGTTGGACATCGCCTCAAACCTGTTTCAAGACTATCAGCGTCCTGGCGTTCTTAGGCGTTACCGGACTGTGAGCATATACGGGCTTGCCGTATGACTGTCATGAAACAAAGTTGTGGCACTCGTGCAATATTCTTTTGCTTGTGGTGTCTTAAAAGTTATTCTAAAATAGCCCAGGAGTATTCCTTAAAAAAAGAAATATCCGCACTGATAGTTTTATGTGCAAAGTTTTTTTCTTTCCCAGCTCCTTTTCTGCTCCAATACATTTCAGGCTATTATGCGACACATGCTATATACATGTAACAGAAGAACAGGGAAGAATAACTGCATTTTTACAGCAAACGCAACTATATATATATATATATATTTAAGATATTAAATTATCCTGCTGTTTGGAAAGATACATCTACATGGATAATTTCCTATATATTTAGAGGAAAAAAACTTACCTTGTGTAAGACGAAATGGTTGCAATTTAGTGAAATATGAAAAATGCTGAGAATTAATGTTTTCTTCTTCTTCTCCTCCTCCTCCCTTCTTTTTTGTGTCTTGATAAGTTCCCCTTGCGAAGTTTGCAAAAACAGTCTGTATTTAAGATAAAACCTAATTCCATAAATAGCGGTTCCGTTAAAATGCAATTCTCTGCGTGAACAAACGTCATAGATATAAAAGACAAGCCGCACAGCTACTAAGACGTGTTGTTCCAAAGGCAACCCTGAGTGGGGAGGGCAGAGCCATAACCGCAAATGCCTTTTATAATAAGTTACACTGTGGACCCGTATCTCTGAAATGACCATTAGATGGCTGAATCATCTGTACTTAATTAAACACCATGGACTGATGCAGAGCACGCGGCGTGTCACATGTCCATCACCGCGTCAAAATGCTTAGGTAGCTATAAGTACATTTTTCGTGAACCCCCTAAAAGTAACCCCCAAATCAGTTATAAGTGAAAAGTGACAAATCAAGTGAAAAGTTTGAAAGAAACATTCATGAAAATAATTATGTGCATTTTGGCAATATCGAACGTGTATTGCATCTAGAATGTGGGACCATCCAACATTCTGTCATACTGGTTGATGTGTAATGAAACACTTCGTGAGTATTTTCTGTTTTTTTGTGCTGTGTTCATCACGTTAGAAAGGGTGTGTCAATAATGATTATTAAACAATAAAAAAAATCAATGGATTTTTAGATTTTCTGTCTTGCATTAAAGTTTTATTTATTTTAAGTTTTAAATCGTAATCTTTTTGTTATAACAATAGTGTTAAGTGGCAATAATTACAGGTAAACAGGATATAACAATGTTAGTGACAGGTAAAGTGAAGTTCAAGCAATGATTTGATGGGTCTGTGTGTTAGAAGGTGAGTGAACGATGTCATTGATACTGGCCAGGAGTCATTAATGACAAAGGTATTTATAGGAATAAGTTATTAAGACAGGTCAGTATGGAACGGGTTAGTAAAAAAAAATGCCATTATAGGTTTTGGATACTGAAACAAGTCATTATAGTTTATTAGCTAGTTGTTTAGTGCTGTACAGTGGCTCAGTGGGTAGCACTGCTTTGGAGACAGTTCAGGTTGAGACACCTGAGACAGGTTAGACCCCTCAAAGATGTTTTTATCCAGCTCAAATATATGGTTCTCCCAGTAAGGGATACTGTAGGCCTCAGTGCTGGTCTCAGCAGGCAGTCCTTTTATTTTTCGATCAACAACCAAAAGGTGCATTGTACCAAAAAGGTAAAAATGTCGGTCCATGAAATTATAGAAATAGTATCCATACCTTAAACTTCATATACATTCCTCCTCGACTGAGGCCTCCTCTGCTCAGGAAAATTTTAAAAAAGGACTGCTGAGGTTACAGTGGTTAAACTGAGAAGTGGTTGGAAGCCAGATGGATGAATTTCTCCTAGAACTCTCTTACTGAGTATTGAGTATCTCACTGAATATGCCTGTGTATGTATGAGAGTTTATAAATTCTTTTATACATCTTTCTTGTCCTCAATGTTTTGGTACTTTGATGAATGTTTTACCAAGAATAATTTTTGCAGCCGTTGTGGAAGTAAGATTTTCACACATTTCAATGAAAAAAAAAAATCTATCTAGCAAGACAGCTGCATATTTTAATTGTTTTACTTTGAATAGGGGGTAGCATGGCGGTGGAGTGCTGCCTCGCACATCAGGGACTGGAGCTTGAGTTGCTTCATGTGTCTAGAGCAGCGGTGGCCAGTCTTATTCGCAAAGGGCCGGTGTGTATGCAGGTTTTTGGGGTAACCTATAGGTCAACTGTTGAAACCCAGGTGTGAGGAGGACTCACAATCAGTCAAGCCAATCAGACAAAGCCAATCAGTCCTCTAATTAGTAATCTAATTAGGGAGCTGCAGCAAAAAGCCGCACACAGCAGTCTTTTGCGGGTAAGTTTGAGCACCCCTGGTCTAGAGTTTGCATGTCCTCCCAGTGTCATCATGGGGGTTCCTTCTGGTGCACAGTCCAAAAACATAGCAGGTTGAATCGGAGTTGCCACATTGTCTTTGTGTGTGCCCTGTGATTAGTTGGCACCCCATCCTGGGTTATTCCCTGCTTTATGCCTGTAGCTTCAGGGATAGGCTGCAGATGCCTGCAACCCTGCATAGAACAAGCAGGTTTAGAAGAAGGGTGGATAGTTTGAATAGTGTGACTGTGGTACATAACATCATATTCATTGCTAGCATACTGTGAAGATACCTTACATATATTATCATACCATCCTTTTCCACAGGGAAATACATGGAGGTAAGGGTTTCTTATGGAATTGTCTCATGCCCTCACAATATCCATCTCGGTTGTAGTGACTATGCTGACCTCTTCGTACCCATGTCACACAACTTTAGTCATATACCGATTGAAGTAATTCATTGACAGAAAAAGGGAAAGTGAGTACAGTGAGCAGGGAAAAGTGTGGTAACACCACAAGCTATCCTTGTGCATCCATTTAGCCTAGTGTATCACAAAACCTCAAAAGCATTCAAGCAAAAAGATTGATAAGTGCTTATCAAATTAAATGCCTGTGGTACTCCTCCCCCTTCCCTCTCTACCAGATAAGCAAAAACAGATAGATCCCTGCAACTACCATTTTTACAAGCTTGCATCGTCTCTTTAGCTCTGTGCACACAATGCCTCCTACTGTTCAAACATGTGTAATAGCAGAGACAAATACAAGAACCTGCCAAGTCAAACAGAGATGCCAAGGTTTTGCTGGAAGAATAACTGTTGTGTGAATTTCTAAAAATGAAAGAATATGAGGAATGCCCAGTTTCTACTGTCCCTACTGTCTGGTTTTCCAGCCCTGGGGGACACAGTATAGACACGACATTGACAGCGGGTGCCCGCAGGCTAGGAG
Source organism: Brevimyrus niger (assembly GCA_015164015.2). Lineage (NCBI taxonomy): Eukaryota > Metazoa > Chordata > Actinopteri > Osteoglossiformes > Mormyridae > Brevimyrus > Brevimyrus niger. The sequence goes on along the minus strand of JAABNY020000063.1, from coordinate 29,766,106 downwards.
CCAGGAGGGTGGGACTGCACCACGCCCTGTATGGGAGCTGCAGAGGAGGTCACGACACAGAGAATGCCATTCTCTCGCTCACATTTATCAACACGCACTCTACCCATATTCAGAGGGCCAGGACTCTGTATCATGTTAAGCTTTGAAGCAAAAGTTGTCAGTGAAAAGGATATTTTCCTTACCATCCAAAATTGAACCCATTTAAGGGTGCAAAGTAAAGCATTAATCACTCTCAGAGCACTCTACTCTGGAGTGTTTGGAGTGCCATAAAAAAGAAGAAATCTGTAAAAGAATAAGTAAATAAATGTTCAATAAGAAAGTAAAGTAAAAGAATAAGAAAATACAGGGTTTCTTTATTGCTTCTTCCATATTGCAATGTTTCAAAGTTCAAAGTTACACAGAATATAAATGAATGATAGTAAATATTTAATTGATGAGTAGTCAATACAGTATATAACTTGGTATGATTTTACCCAAAATTCCAACAAATCAATGATTGACACAAATCCACACTTTGGAGCTTGGATTCCAGGTGTTACTGTACTGTATATATATATAGTACAGCATCTTGGAAGGGCACACTTCCTGCATCTGTGAGAATGGCGTCCTTGAACCGGTTTCAGATATCAGCAGCAACTCTAGTAGCTCAGTCAGCAGTGAGATGTCCCGGGTCAGTAAGGTTTGAGTCCCCTAGGACCACCTGATTCCACTCTCCAGGGACATCCCCCTCATCTACCAAAGAGTATGATGTGTACCGTGGCCCATCAAACTGGTCACTCACACAGAGAAAACTGTGAAGAGCAACACAGGCTTTGGTGATATCCTGAGCACTGTCAATGGAACACTCCATTGCCTCTCCAAACACCCTCCATTTTGCTAATAAAATCCCAAAGGCATTTTCAACTACATGCATAGCTCTTGAATGGCGATAATTGTACGGTTGCTGGTCTGGAGCGAGAGTCCCTAAAATAAAGGGAAAAAAAATGTTAATGTGTTAACATTTTGTTTTGAACAAAACAAATTTATTAAAAAAACTACTTTTAATCAGTCCAATACAAACTGTTTTTATTTTTCATGTTTTATTTATTTGTCAAATATAATTCAGTCATTGTAACATTGCATAAGATCACATAAAAGTTTGATAGCATAGTGTAAAAGAATGATGCACACTCTAAGGCCGCCTAAGCTTCACTTTCAGTGGGAAAGCTTTATCGCCGACAAAGACCTGGGAGCACAACACTTCACTCCCTGGCAATTTTGATGGTGGAGGCAGTGGCAGCTTGCCTTGAATCAGCGTCACTGTCATGGCCATAAGCTCCAATGTTCACAACAGAGAAACGGTACCTTGCGTCACACACTGCCATCAAAATAAAATTAAAATACCCCTTGTAGTTGTAAAATTGGCTGCTGCTGTTTCGTGATCCTCGTACCCTGACGTGTTTCCCATCAATTGATCCTAAACAATTGGGATAATTCTACAGATACAAAAAAATGCTTTGCCATTTTGTTTGATCAGGGTATGCAACAAACTAGATTTTTAACAATACCCATATTGCTAGGGACACTTCACTGACAATGCGCCGAGCTGTGGCTGAGCCAAGCTTGTAACTGGCTGCAAGGGCTCTATAGCTTATCCCAGCGAGAAATCGAAGGGTGACAGCCAGTCGCTGAGCTGCCTATTGGGTCACTGAGAGTCTGATTGTGTTCAATATGAGGGCGAATTTGACGGAGCAATTCGTCAGACACTTTGGGAGACATTCTGAAATATTCTCAGTGTTTTTCCTCGTTTATGTCTCTTTGGCAAAACCAGAGAAAAGAATTCCCCATTTTGCTGACAAGATCTATTAATTGGTCGAATGTACCATCTCCGCGATTTGCGTTTTCTTTTCTGGTGCCATCTCAGTATGATGAAGATTAATATGTGTTCGAGTGAAGACATGTTTGTTCATAATAACAGATGACGATTTTAAGATACAGGTATTCATTCATTTATTTGGTTTGCAGCCTTGACACTGACCCCTGGTGGTAAGGAGTACACGCTACAGCTTATGACGCACAGAACGGTCGCAAGTATATCAGCACAAACATTAACAAAGCAACTGTGTACGGATATGCATATGTAGCTTTCAGCAAGTGTATTTCTGCCTTTAAGGTGACCAGACAATCCATTGGAGTTTGATTCCTTTATTATTGCTGTTGTTGCTGCAATACACCATGTCACTAGTCACAAGTACCAGCGAAAAGCAGGCCATCAACCTGACCATACATATACACAGGTCAACTTGAGGGAGGACACTTTGAGTTACTTCGGGTTTTACAAACTACTTTCAAACTGAAAGCTCCTGTGCTCGGCTAAATAGTTTAGCTCTTCTTGTGCTTTGACTGGTTTGTTTCCTTTACTGAAAGATTCATCTAGCTGTTTCACATTGGCATTAGTCACACATGCATGATTATAGGAGACTGACCAATCAGCACACAGCAAGAACCCAGTGCTTAAGTGAAATACAGGCCCTTTTAATTGAAATGGTAATTCACAATTCCTGTCCTAGCTCAGAGTGTCCTCCCCGACATGGATATCTGGCCACCCTAAACACTGTTGGTACTGCGCACGCTGCCCCCCCACTGAGTAGCAGAGTCCTGAAAACTTGTGAGAAGTGGTGGTACAATAAAGATCCCGGTACTGCTTAATTCTTATTACGTGTATGATAACTGTGTATATGGTCGATTATTTTTCTCAGTAAGTTGAAATTCAGATTCAGTCTTTTTAATATGACAACTGCAGATTCAAGTAAACACAATGATTGAACTGTCTACCATTGTGCTGCTAATTTTTGTTTTAAAAATGAATCTCACTAAAAGTTTTAGCTTCTCATTTGGTTAACAAACTTAATATTTCATATTCAGTTTTTTTCCACAAGATGTAATGTTTTATGTAATCAGTAATAAGTAATTTTCATAACCAAAGCACAGTAGTCATTTATGTGTTTTAGAAAGGAAGAGAGTCAAGAACACCACAAAAATGTCATTGGTCATAACTTTTCTTGGTCATGTTTAATATAAAATATAAGTGGCAAGTAGAATACAGGCTCAGTATACAATGAGTTTATACAGATGCTTTCAGACATCAAAAAGTTAAAAACCACACATGAAAATTATTCTAAACTTAAACTATATTGGGCACTGGTTTGTCAGGACACATCACACAGTGACAATCTTATCCAGCATTGTGGCTTCTTCACCTTCACATGGAAGAATCCTGTTTATGGGAATGCTTCCTGTTAAGATTTTATATTTCTGACAAACATTTTGAACGAGCCTTTCAACATGAACTTTCAAATGTGCTATTTTTATAGTTTTCTCCACATTGCTAGCAGCTGACAGTAGCCTTTTGTAAACGCTAGAAGTTTGACCTCTACACGCAACATGCTGACACATTCCTGTATGTCAAAACCTGTCAGCCAAAACGATGTCCCCAGGCATCAGGTTTTCAAGAAAACCACTGTTCAGAGTTATATGTTTGTCACTTGTACGACCTCCCCTGCCTTTTGATAAGAAACAAATGGCTCCCTTGGGTGTAATACCTATTAAGTATGTCATTGTGTGGTGGTGCTTGTTGCTAATAAACATTTGGGCACGCATTTTCAGACTTGATGGTTTCTCAGTAAACATTTCAAAACAGTAATCTCTTTTATTAAGGCTGGAGAGAAGTTCCAGGTGCGATCACAGTTAACAACTGGTCTCCTTAACACAGCCTCCAAATGGCAGCTATAGGCTGACCAGGGTAAACAACCGAAGTTCCCTCAGCACATCGCCAAAACATCCCTCCGGCCAGACATGATCATCACGTCCGAGGCCACAAAACATATGATCATGCTGGAACTCACAGTGCCCTTGGAAGAGCGGATTGAAGAGGCCAATGAGAGGAAAGTACCAGGCGCTAAGTACCAGGAACTAGAGCAGTAGTGTAGGGGAAGGGACTGGAGGACATCCCTTGAGTCCATAGAAATGGGATGCAGGGGCTTTGCAGATCGTTCATTCTGCAAAGTCCTCGGCTGGCTGGGGGTAGCTGGGGCAGCCAAGAATGGGGCTATTCAGGCTGTGAGCGAAGCTGCAGAGAAAGCCACAAGGTGGCTGTGGCTTAAGAGGACTAATCCACAGGTAGCTACTGGTACAGTAGGCCTATAAGTACATACGCACATATACATATAAATGGGGTGTGTGTGTGTGTGGAATAAAAAAATAGTACAATTCTGTGTTATTAATAATCTCATACCGTATATCAAAACTGTACAATACATCATGTACTTTACATATGCCATGAGGTGCCAAACTGTGTTTAATGAAAGCTGTATGGAAAAAAAAACAAAGAACATTGGACATGATATCTGGAATCAAATTTTTTTTCCAGATAAAAGCTTAAAAAAAACTAAACAAAACAAACCAATAAAAACATTGTGATATAATATAAAACCTCTAATTGTATATGATTTGTAGGTATATATTTACTGTGTGTCGGCGGAGAAGCAGCACAGACGCCGTGAGATCGAGTGAACGAGAGTTTATTAGAAGAGAGACAAAACAGAAACATTGAAGAACTGCAAGACGGAAAACATGGGGAAAACATACCTAATGCAGACTTAAAAATTATCTTTATTTAATACGATTGTAACATAAATTATTTTTGCTTCAGTTACTGGTGTAATCCATAACATGATAGTGACATGAGGATACGTGTTAAAATACAGTTTTAAATATGTAGTTCTACAGTTTATGGACACAAGGTATACCGTTCTATATTAAACAGTGCTCCTGTAATTTTACAGTAGAATTTATACTGTGCCGTCGATGAGCCAAGCGCCGTCTGGCCTGTTTGCATGTATCCCAGCATGCCGCACTGTCGTGCTGACAACGACCGCTGTATATGTCATGTATGTAGTTAATGTTCCAGTTTCCATGCATTATATGTTCTGTACTGGTGCCCTGTTTATGTTCAAACTTTATCCCTGTGTGTTTGACTGTGTATAAGTTACCCACCATGTGTAGTTCCTATTGTTTTTACAGTGTCGACACTCCCCCTGTTCGTTTAGTTAATAGTAATGCTTGTTTTTGTAAGTTGTTATACGAGCAGGTGTTGTGATGTTTGGTGTGATTCACAGTCTTGTTAGAGATTCTAAATCGAAGAGCTTTAACCGGACTGCATTTGTGATATGGCATTATGGTCGAAATCAACAGATGCTACAATACAATGGAAAATCTACACCTGTACATTTTACCGCTCTAATTTGCGGCTTTTAACTGTTATTTTCACATTACAAAAACATAACATTTTAATATGAAAATATGGAAATATTGAAAAATATGGATTTAAACTTTATTATATAGAATAATAATATGTACCATATTACATTAAACAGTACTACTGTAATTTTTACAGTGAAACTTTCCGTAAATTTGACAGATTTTTTTCACTGCACTTTTATTCAGATTTTTTAGATCTAAGAAATTTTTATTAAAGTAAGTTTTTTTCATTTCTATTTTGCTTTTTTTGTCTTGGTTTAACTTTTTAAAATCTTGTTTTTATAAAGCACATTAAATAACCCCTGTATATGATAATAAAAACTTGACTTGCCATAAGGAGACTGAGAAATGTTCAACTAAACAACTAAAAAAACTGTATCCTGGAAACTAAAACATTCACAAGGTAACTCCATAAAAAGCTCTGTGAAAATTGAAATGTGTGTATTTTACGATAAGATAACAAGACCCAACTTGCTAGTAGCTGCCTTAACATAAAAAAATTTACTTCAGTCATCAGAGAAAAAAGTTACTAGCGCATCAAAACTACATCAAAACATTTACATTGCAATAATGTATGGCATGAAATAAATAAGCTTGTAACTATATCATTCAGTAATGCAGATAATAAAACAATATACTGCACACATTGTTACGAGCCTCAGTCTAGGGTTGGGGTGTAACAGAGTGGAAGGGAAGGGGGAAGTGGAATAAGGGAAACACAGGGTGTGGTGCACAAGGGAAAGGGTTATAAGTATTTTTATATTTTTCTGGTTTTTATTTATATGTGACAGACACAGAACAAATAAACCCGGTGCAGAAGGACTCAGGAGTGATTATAGCCAAAATAATTAACAAAAACCCAGCTACCATTTAATACAAATACCTTTTTCATGGGGTGTTGAATGGGGCAGCATGGTGGCGCAGTTGTTAGCTCTGTTGCCTCACACCTCTGGGACCAGGGTTTTAGGCTCCCCCATGGCTGCATGTTTGTGAAGTTTGCATGTTCTCCCTGGTTCATCATGGGGTTTTCCCATACAACTAAGGTGAATTGGAGTTACTAAATTGTTCATAGACGATGTGTAAGTGCCCTGTACTGGGTTGATGCGCCATCTGTGGTTATCACCTGCCTTGCAGGCATAGGCTCTGGACACCATCACCCCCCCCCCATCCCTGAATGATACAAGCAATTACAGAAAATAGACGGATGTCGAACCACTTCTTCAATTCTGTGTGCTTACATGTTACTTTCACTGCATAGTAACAACACAAGCTGTTCATTCAGCATTTTTCTGCCATACCAAACTATGACTGTAGTGGTGCTACAGAAGACCGAAGGCCTAATTTGACTCGGTCCTAGAAAAACCTGCAGCCCAGCTTCCTGCCCTGTAGATAAGTGATACAGTTACATAGGAATTCCCTGTTAACCTGCATCTCTGACACATTGGCCTATGGCTCACTCTTTCTGTGCCCTCATCTGTAGCTAAGCCAAAACATTAGTCCAGCTGCTGGGACATGTAGCACTTGTAATAGTTTTTAATATCAGATACAATCCTTATTTCATAATATAGTCTATGATGTATCTTCCAAGTCAACAAAAAAGCAGTCTTCAAACTTGGAAACTTAAGGAGTAAGATACGGCGCACCCTGAATGGAATATCAGTTAACTGTTGCTTTCTCATTACATGTTGCTGAGCCAGTATATCAGCCCTGCTGCTGGGACATATGTGATGATGATGCCGAGAAGCCAATATTTTTTGGAAGACTATCTGTGCACAGATTTTTGAGAATGAACAAATAAGGGTAATACCCAGTTATAAATAGACTCTTACAGTCTCTACTGTCTGGTTGTCCACCCCTATGGAGAGCTGTGTAGACACGACTTTGGCATCGATCAAAGCAGGCCAGGAGCCAGAAGAGCAGTATTGCATCATATTCTGTGAAGAACCCAGGAGGAGGTCACGACACAGAGCAGGCCACACTCCTCAAGTACAGCCATTTTATTTGCATTTGGGGTCCATTCTATATTTGTCTTCTTCAAGTTAATTCCATACTTAATGACTCAAACTGAAATACAGGTCTGTCTTGGGCATTCAGAGAAAGATGCTCATCTTTTTTACATCTATACATAGTCCATGAAAGTCACACATAATGGTTTAATTTTGTAGTAATTTTACTTATATATAAAATAAGGTAACATATGAAATGTTTGCTAGGGGCGCTCAAAATGAACAGCGGTAGCTGGATCACATGCTGGATGCTGCTGATGCCAAAATATACAGACTTGGAGGATGCTCCTACCCTGGTGTTCAGGAGTGTATGTGTCTCGGTAAAAGTTTATTTATTGAACCTTTGAATAACATGTACCATTATTCCAGCCATAAAATAAACATTGATGGATCTGGACCTACATGGAAGGATTCCTCGTAAACTGATTAAAATGTGAGCTGCATGTAACACTTGTTATCTACTTTTGTTATTCAGTAAAAGAAACTTCAGCATGATTATCTTCTCTAATAAAAAAACATCTCAACATCCTGAGCAACTCAGCATCACAAAAATGACATGAATACCTACAGCCTGGTTCCAACACAATGAGAGTGATAGAAAGAACTCCATCTGGTCATGGAATTACTATCCCAATCCACATGTGGATTATGTCACGTCAGCCATGGATTACCCAAAAGGAGCAGAGTTGCAGGGAGGAACATTCAGCTACATTGGGAAGGGTGTTCTGGAGCCATGTCCACCAGTACCCTTCTGCTCACTGGTGAGCCTTCTCATTTAATGGACAGGTGGTGATAAATGCCCTCCCCTTCACCACAATAGAGAAAAGCTTGCTATTGCCCGATAATTGGGTGTCGTCCACCTACATTGTTCGATGTTCATAGGCGGGGCTTTAGGGGCTGTCTGGGTTGGCTTTTTAGTGAGGCTCCTTTCTCTTCTGATGTCATCTATGCTCCCCTGGCCAATTGTCCACCAGGAAGGTCATGTCATTCATTTTCTTGGGTGGTCATCTCATCCTTCATTTCTTAAGGTCTCCCTCAAAACCATGTTGTTCCATTCTGTTGCCATGGCCAGGACAGCATACTGTAATCAGATACAGACTGCTTACCTTGCTTGAGATGCAGGAGGTCATTTGCCGCATCATTATTGTACTTTGAACAATCAAAACCCACTTCATCTCATCTGCAAATGCCCAGGACTGCTGATAGGTGGGGTTCTCGTCATCCCATAACCCATTAAGGCTGTGTGATGTGATGATTTTGTGGGGTTGAGTGGACTGAAGGCATCACAGGAGCAGAGAGTGACACGAAGACTCGCTGGCCGGGGAGAACGCGCTAACAGTCCTGAAAAGGACTACATCAGGCACCCAGCGAGCACCAAAACAATTATACACAGGAAACACAAGGTTGTCAGATGCCAAACTGTAAGATACATACACAGTGGGAGATTTATGTATAGCACCGACAAATGTTTGTCCAGACAAATATTACCTCTATCATCTAAGGCTTTGGTGATTATTGCGCATGCACCGCATGATAGATAATACA
>JAABNY020000063.1:29720388-29739195 GCA_015164015.2 Brevimyrus niger | reverse complement strand
AACTAATTAACTCTAAATACCTGCAAAAGATTCCTGAGGGTTTTAAAAACTCTCAGCCTGGTTCATTACTCAAAACCACAATCATGGGTAAGACTGCTGACCTGACTGCTGTCCATGCTGTTATGAAGATTAACTTTAAGCCAGGATAAGATTTAAAATTTTGTTCTGAGGATGATGTCAAAATAAACAGTACACAAATTCTTCTGTCTAACATAAATAATAGTTCAAATAAATGCATGTCAATCTTTGGTGCAGATAGCATGTGACTATGATTCATGTCTTCCAATCTCATCTAAATCTACTCCAGACTTCATACATCCTGATGTGATCACTATTTTATGAGATGTAGTTCATTTAGGATGTTGTGGCTGTTCTGGTTGTCATGTAACAAGAAAATAGACTCAAGGGCAGGCGTTTTGATGAAATAACAGGGGGGGTTTACTGAAATAAGATCAATGACTAGAAATAAGATTGCAAAGGATCAAAAATGGGAGGAGTGAAGCAAGGAAGGGCACAAGCAACACAAGGGCCGACATCAATGACTGGACTAAGGAACACAGGAGTGGGAAGCACGTACGTATAAATGAAACAAACAAGGGGGTAACAAGAGGCAGCCGGGAATGATTAACACGAGAGGTAAGACAAACGACTAACAGGCATGCTTTGTTAGGGTTACACCAGGGAGGAGACAGGAAGGTCAGGTGGATATGACACAGGACATGACACTGGTGCCTCAGTTACTGGAAAGTCCAGCAGCTTGTTGGACTAAAGGCCTGTTTGCCCTGTTCCCTTTTGTAAATTCGAATAGATTGACTTTTATATCAAAGGCTACTGGGTTACTGACTCTTATTTTGGTTTATGTGACATCATATTTCTCTCCCATGTCATATTGTAAATGAGCGATTGCATTTTGGTCTGTTACTTATAAGCCATCCCTCTCTCTTGAGACAGCAACTGCTTTCATGATATCCCCCCACCCAGTGCTAGAAAATTATAGTGCTAAAATCTGTTTCCCAGAAATTCTTTTAAAAGTGTACCTTTTCAATATCCTTTTAGAAGCAGATTCTAATTGACAGCATAAATGTAAATAATTGTATGCAACCAATTTCCATTACAAATAGCACTGTTCTTCAGATTTCATATATAACTCTGTGTGGCAGTTTATTGCCACAGCATAAACTAAATTAAAGACTGTTTAAGGCAGTGTTGTAGCTGCTAAATGCCTAAAGGTAAAATCTTATTCCCCCATTTAACAGTCTGTGTTCTATTCAAGTGAACAGTGTTACCTGGTATACATTGTCAAAATGTGGAGTCCCTTCCAAATATGAATTAATCATTATTTAAGGCAGGTAAATAAATGTGCCTCATCTCTATCTCTGTGCATTTGGCATGATAAACAGGGACAAAACACAACAGAAAATGCTCCACTTTACGGACTTGATCATATTTTGAGCCACATCAAAGAAAAATCTCAGCCAAGAAATTCTATGTAAATGTGTGCCTAAAGATTAGTGTGGCCTATCCTCTCTGGGTCTCACTGCACACTCCTGCTGTCACCCTGGAGCTCGCTGAATGGAGCGGCGGATGGCGCCTTAGTTTCAGTGGTTCTCACAGGCAGCTCAGCGGCCTGGAAGGACCCCGCCCTCCCTCCAAATGGATGAATCAAGACTCCTGGGGTCAGACGATTCCCCATTCACTCACACACCTCCCTCACGTTGCGAGAACCTTTGTTAAGGCCTGAAAATCTCATTAGCATAATGGCCTCATTAATCGTTACTCCTTTTCACAGGGGAGATGACAGCAACTTGTGGCCGGATGTGGCCTCGAGTTGGAAAGGCCTACATTGTGCTTGACCCCCAACCCCCAACCATCCTAGTACAGGCAGTGAGAAAGACAGAGGTGGGGGTGGATGAGTTCCCCTTTTTCATTGTAGAGGCTGACAGGCATATCACAGCGTTCCGCGATGCGCTTCATGCTTCCTGACATCAACAGCAGTCTGGCTGGTCATTATGCATGCTGTGTTTTGTCATTTTGTAATGAATAAAGATTTATCAGGATCTCTGACCAATCTTGGCCACCCTGAATCCCGGGAAAGACCTTGCTACTATACCTCACACTTACTTAACTTCAGGTGCTTTGAAAAAGTTTAAACTGTATCATTAGTGACATAAATAAATACACAAATAAATATCTTTTAAAATGGAGCAAAATTATAAATCCTGTCAGATAATGTATGTTCCATCTTATCCAGTACAGGGTTGCAGATATATGCGTTTACTGTAACAAAAAAAAATTATAAAAATTAAACTATTTTATTTTAGTTGTGCTCCAGAACTAAAATGAGATGTGGAAACACTAAAAAGTAAAAAGCATGCAAATTATTCTTGACAAAAGCCTTGAAAAATTTGCATGGTATTTACATGCATTTACGTGCATTTTCTGTTCTTGTATTTTGAAGTTGTCTACATTGCCCTTGAGAGTAAGACTGGGTCATGCTTATAATAACATATATTAATAATATATATTTATAGTAAAAAATAAAAAATGGCAGCATGTTTATAGGACCAGAAAATCAGCATGATGCGAGTGGACCCTGAAATACTGCCGAGTGGGAGCACAGAGGCCAATGGGGAGGTTTTCAGTTCTGATTTGGCACTAGCATCGATTACCCACCCTGTGTCTACACTATAAAGAACACTATGCTGGGGGTTATTGGGTAACCACACTGGAGCTCATGCTGATAAAGAGCCTCCTGCTATGAACTCCAAGGCAACAGCATCTACATGCCTATCTGAAAAGGACAGCATACACATATTGGCTTTTGTACTGATTAGCATGTACAAGCTGTTCCTTATGGAAAGCTTATAATCTAAACTCACGTAAGGAAGACTTATAATGACTATAGATAATTTGGCTGTTTACTACTTCAGAAAGCAGAAAATATATTAAAGTCTGGAACTAATAATAAGAGTGACACTGATGGATATGAATGAAGCTACAACCCTGTTTGATTTGACTGTTTTCTGCATACATGCATTGTAGTGGATGACCAAAAACACCTCTTAGGGCAAATTTAACATTTCCACAAGGGAAAAGGGGTGAGAGCCTGCAAGATAATGGGTCCAAAGGAACACACGAATCCTCTGTGTAAATCCCATTTGAAATCAAAATGTGAAAATTGGCTTTAACTGTTTCTACATATATCACTAACTGGAACAGTTATGCAATGTAAGAAAGATTTAATGTTTTAAACAAAACAAAATTAACTGACCAACAACGAAAGAACAAAAACACTCTCCAACCCAGGCTTAAGAATAACAAAGTAAAAAAAAAATCAATAAATATTAAAATAAAAATACACAAATAAATAAATAAATAATCTATTTAAACAATCACATTAATTGAATCAATAATTGGTCATACTAACACAGAAATAACTCCATATTCAATTGAGTAGAATACTTTCAACATATTCTATGAAGGAGGACCAGATTGCATGAAACTTTTGCCTGCATTTACCTCGGCTATATCTCAACTTTTCAAGCGGTAGTGTGGAGAGCACAGCTTTCACCCAGTACTTAAAGGTTGGGGGTCTGGAGGACTTCCACATTAAAAGAATCATTCTTCGCGCCAACAGAGAAGAGAAGGCAACAGCCTCACTAGTAGGGTGGTGTAATGTTTGTAATGGTAGCACACTAAACACAGCAACAATGGATTGGGCACTATTGTGGGTCATACTGTATGTGGGAGAAAGAATGAAAAATCTGTTCCCAAAATTTTTTTAAAGGCTGACAAGACCAAGACATATGGTCAGTTGAAGCTGGGCTGTATTGACACCTGGGACATCCTGTGTCAGCACCAGGATAAATCCTAGCCAATCTTTCATTTGTGAAACGTAAGCAATGGATGACTTTGAACTGTATAAGGCTGTGTCTAAGGCAGAACGAACAAGTGTGCATCTGCTTAATAATGTCACCAGATTCAGTCACTGATTTAAATCTTGTTCTCATGCTGATCTGTTTTTATCCCGTGAAGGTATACTGTTATTCTGCATGATGTTATAGATCACTGAAATCCTACCTTTTCTAAAATACAATCTATCACACATTTAGTTAGTTGCTAAAGGGGAAAAAAAATCATGGCTCAAGCTACGGGCCTGCAGATTTTGAAAAAAAATGTGTCTTCGGGATATTATGGTCATTTCGTAGTGTTTGTAGTGTTAGTGAGATGAGCTCAGGCCTAGAGATCTGATGTGTTATTCTAGTAGAACTCATGTTTATGTATGCATTATGAGGAGTGGAAGATGAATGAGGCAGCAAGTAATGCTCAGGCGTGACATTACAGTCAGCAATAAATACAGCTTCATTGTCGCCGCAAACCTTGTTTTCAATTACAATTCAATTACGTTTTTGATTGAAATCGAAAGTAGGTCGCTTGGAGGTCATCATATTATAAAATGATTTACGGAGCAGCACACACATGAGAAATGTTCTCATTTGGCTTTTTGATGATACGCAATAGATTCACTTACACTTAGGCCAGCCAGCCATGATACATCAAATTAAAAATGTAGGATATGGGCATCTTAACATCACAAACGTCAGTGAAAGGAGTTTCATGTCTCAATGCACAGATGCATGTACTGGCCTAAGCAATGGGGTTAAGTACATTTCCTTTTAAAGGTTAGCTTCCTGCAGGGCCTGAAACCAACAACTATTAGAATCTATGTCTTTGAACTCAGAAAAATAAATATATAAATGAGAACCTGAAACTGAAAAAAATACTAGCAGATTAATCTGGTAAACCACCATCACTGAGCTAGGAACAGTTTCTGTAAGTATTTATGCTTGCTTAGACTGCATTAACCTACTTATACCACGCTTACCACACATTTGACTTACAGGTTTCTACCAAAAGGGATTATTTTCATATTTCACAAGCCAAAAACACATTTATTCCAAAAAAAGGTTACCTGGCAGACCCAAAGCACACTAACTTAGGCGTCCATGCAACTTATCCTGAAAAAAAATAAATAGACTTATAAATTTTGAAGAAAAGATATTAACTGTTTTTGTTAATGTTTAAAGGTATAACAAAACTTTAGCTGCCATTCATAAATGGGCAAAAATTTAAAGGAATGACATTAATGGCTTTTGTTAATGTTTAGAGGTAGAAAAACTTTAGATGTATTTGTTAATAGGCAAACAAAAATGTGTTACTTTAAATTAGTATAAATATATGTACCTTAACTTGAGATGCAAGATGAACACCCTACACACACACACACACACACACACACACACACACACACACACAGAAAAGCCCGGACATGTGCACAAGCGCACAACCAAGAGTGGGACTTTAGAGTTTGATAATCAAACTCAATCAAAAAACACTAAACATATTTAGTTTACGTTTTTCTTAAAATGTAAAAGGACCGCTTTGTTGTTGTGAAAATTTTAAATAGTGTGAGCGTGATGTAAATCATCTAGGCAACAAGAATTGAGTAGCTGTAGGAACTAATGAGCAACATTTAACAACAAGCATCAAAAAACATTATAGCTGTATTTTATTAGTTAATTTTAAAGAAGTTGGCCCCGGTTTATTTAATTACATTTATTAGCTATAGGAACTACTGCCCAGTATTTAGCGACATACATCCAAAACATTTTGAAACTGGTAGAATAACGATTTAATTATTTTTATAAACAGGCTTTTTCAGTAAATGTTTGCTCACGCTCATGCAAGTGCACGCCCACAGACACCCACACTCACACACACACAGACACTCACACACACACACACACACAGCAAAACCCCAGTCATGCACACAAGTACAAACCCAAGGACTGACCTTTAGAGTTTGATAATCAAACTCAATCAAAAAGCAGTAGACACGTATAGTTTACATTTTTTCTTAAAATGTATAAGGATTGTTTTGTTATAGTGAAATTTTTAATTAGTATGAGTGTGATATAAATCATTTAGGCAATAAGAATTGAGGAAGAAACTAAATAGCTGCTAGAAATGACAGGCCAGGCAGGCAAAAGTGTGTTTTCTTACGTCACAAGCCGTGGAAGGATGGGGCAAATATTAACCCTAACTCTCCTTTTGCGCAAATGTCAATTTATTTTCTAGGAAATATCATTATTCCAACAAAAATTCCAAGAAACACACTGATATATGAAGCTCATTGCAAATTCAACAATTGTGTTGAAATCACTTAACCCATAAAATTATGACTACGTATTCCAGTATCAAAAAATCATGTGACACTCATACCAGTCTGTCCAGTTTTGTGGCCCACAATCTCCAAACAGGGAGATTCGGACAAGATGGTGACCTTCGTCTGCATTATTGGATTGAATGGCCACACCTTAATGATACCATCCACATCAAGACTGGCCACTCTCCTCCCTGAACATTCTACCCTGAAGCAAATACAGAGATAAGGCGAAAAGTTTTGAGCATGAAAAACAATAAAATAGACCTTAAGAGGCTGCATGACAATCCTAATATTACAAACTATTAACAGGGTCAAGTCTTTTACCAGCAGAGTTAAAACATCTGCAATCAATGACTCATACCAACCTGCAATGAATGATGGAGGAGTGATGCTTGCCGTATTCTTCTTGACTCGGCTTAATAAAGGTCTGCTCAACAACGCCAGTGCCTTCCTCACTCACTTGGACATGACTGCTCGGTACAGCCGCTGTGCCGGGTGCATGTTCTGGATATGGTTCACACTTAGAACTCTCCAGTTTTTTCTCAGCATTCTGTCAGCAATCAGATTGAACAATATGCAATTGGTCTGGATAAAATAATATTTCAGATCTATTATTCTTCCATGAACAAAAAATAACCTCTTTTTACCCCCAAAACCAATAGGAGATATTGATTCTGATTTTTACCTAAAGGAGAAATGCTTATTCCTTTTGTTCTCAGGAAGAACAGCATTCCAAAGAAACTGCTGGTGTCCTTCTACCACTGCACAGTAGAGAGCATCATGGTCTACTGTCTCTGTGCATGGTTCTCCAGCTGCACAGTGGCACAGAGAAAAGAGCTCCACAGGATTATTAAGGTCGCTCGGAGGATAGTCGGCTGTCCTCTCCCCTCACTTGAAGATCTTCACAGCTCCTGTTGTCTCAGGAACGCAAAGAACATTTTTCAGGACCCATCACAGGACATGTATTGTTTGAAACGCCTGCCCTCAGGCAGACACTTCAGATACATACATACAAAACACAAACAGACTAAAAAACAGTTTTTATTCTACAGCCATCACCATGCTGAACACTGCTAAGTGGTAAATTTGAGCTAGTGCACCATTCATGTTTACGGTACAACACAGTGTTATGTTTACATTACAGCTTTAAGTTTCAAGGGGACAAGTGCAATATATTGTATGAATGAATGACAAATTAGTGTTCAGGCTCTTATCTTGTAATTTACATTTTACTTATAGTAGCCTTCAGAGTGACTGTGTTTTTATTTTGCACTGGAAAATTGCACCTTAATTTTGTTGTACAATGTCTCATTGCTACAATGACAATAAAGATTCTGATTATGATTTTTTGGGAGCCACCTGCTCCTGTATGGAGCCACAGCCTTTGGGTCCTTGTACGGTGGATTCCTCTTGGTCTTCACTGCCTGAAAGCCATGAATTATTTAGGATCTACCCTTAAATCTGTGCTACTCTTAAAAATAACAAGATGCCATTTTAAGAGATTTTTAAATGCCCAAATCAGATATATGATACTCAAAGTAACATATAGTATAAAGCATCCTACACCCCATATCTCGTTTGAACTGACATGGCCAGCCACAATTTCCCTCCAGCCAATGGAAGCCTGCGTTGGGGAGGATGCTGATACTTGGGACAGCTTGATTGGCGGCCGTTTTCCTTGGGGAAGAAATGTGGAGAGGAGGTTCCGAGGCTGTGTGGCTAGGCTGGCTGGATACCAGGTCCCTGATGGAAAAGAAGCAGCATTAGCAAAGACAAGTGCCCGACTTGTGAGATTCTAATTGAGTTTTCAAAATATTACCTCATTCAAATTTTGGGTTCTTAAATGATAGAAGTGGTTGTTCCTGGAAATAAGAGTAGGAACTGGAGTTAACATTTTCTTTCTCAACACAACGTGAGAATCCAAAATGAGGTATACTCCTTTTTAGGTACTTTTTAAGAACAACAGTAGTAATGGATTTGTTTTTCTTGTTATAGTTATTATTGGTATTTCTTAAAAGCAGTACACTACAGGTCAATAAAGGACTTCTCAATGGTTTGATATAATGCAAAAATATAAAATTTAAATGTGTACCAGTTTAATAAAAATAAAAAACATTTTATTTATCGGGGGTCATATTTCATGTATGAAAATGCATTTAAAGTTTAGTGATGAAAGACTTTAAAGTTAAGCATTTCACCGTGCATGTCATATAACTAGCTTTGACGGTACTGGTCATCCTTATTTGTTGGAAAAACTGTATGTACTGTATATTTAACACAATTTAAAGTTATCTTCCACCTCAGAACCTGTAAATACTGTTATAAAAGACAATGTAGAATCCCTGTCTACAATTTTACCAGTAAATTTAACCACTCATCATCTAACATTTATTAATCCCATTCTCAAAATTTGTACTTACAGCTCAGTGTATTCCAGTCGATCCATGTTTTGTACATAAGGAGGTAGTTTGTCATGCACTACAATCTCCAAATCCTTCTTCAGACATGGGTCCACCCCCAGCGAAAACAGCTGGTGGACAAGGCAGATGAATCACTGATATTGTGTGAACTGTGGTGTTAAAATTCAAGAGCATTATTTGTCAATAACACCCTGATAGCACTGTTTTGTAAATGCTATGGTGCCATTTCTGCAAACTGCGACTCTTACCATTTGTCACAGCTGCTCATTCTCCTCTTGCAGTACCCAGCCGGTACTCCTGAACTTTGACTCTGAGGTACAGAAAAGCATCAGTCTGCATCATTTACTTGCTCAAAGTCTAGTATATAATTGACATTAAACAAACATTTTTAAATTACGGTTTGATTGCACTTAACTACATCCAGTAGCTAACAACACACACTTTACACATACAATTGTCCAAACCTGCAGCCCGACTGAATCCTTTATCCAGTCGAAAAGAGTAAACAGAAGGCGCAGGTTTACCAGTCGCTGATAGAGTGGGGCGAGACTAGCTGCAGGAGGAGACCTCTTTATGGCAGGGTCATTCTTTCACGCAGCACCCGAGGTCAAGCTTGTCCAAATATCCGCCCGTGCAACAGCTCGGGGAACCCTTCAATCTTAAAATGGCGCACGCAGCCTCCACTTCAGCACCGCTAATTTGGATGCCCTCCTCCACAATAATCCTCGGCTCCTCCACTTCCACTCGTCCCACCCTCTGTTGTCAATCACACACAACGGCCCCACTGTGTCGCTGCCCTCCAATGTAGATCAAAAATGGCACCGGGCACACGCACGGTGTACTGCTTGCCACCTTCCTCGCCTGAGACAGCTCAGCCTCGAAAAACACAACTAAAAAAACGCAGACTTTCGTCCTGGCAAATCAAATCCGGGTCGCTCGGGTTCAGGATATAATATCTGTGATTCCTTTTGGAATTTCATGTGACTCTATTCTCACTGCCCCATCCACTAAATTACTCAGCCATCTTCTCCTTAAAAAAAACACTCTCACTTCACCTCACATCCCCCCACGTCAGACCCGCCCACCAACGCTACTCACTTGGATGAGCATGACCACATTATCCACCAAACCTAGAGACAGACAAAAAACTTTAAATTAATAGCCTATGGATCTTCACATCCGCTACAAATATCCAAAGACAGCCGCATCATCTGTAAAACATCTTGGAGGCAATGTGATGGCTTGGGCATGCATCTTGATGATGTGACACAGGACAGAAGCAGCCAAATGAATGCTGAGGTGTGTAGAGACATCATGTCTGCTCAAATGCAGCCAAATTGATTGGGTGGTGTTTCGTAATACAGATAGACAATGACCAAAAACACACAGCAAAAGCAACCCAGGACTTTATTAAAGCAAAAAAGTGGAATATTCTCAAATGGCCCAGTCAGTCACCTGATCTCAACCCTATTGAGCATGCATTTCACTTGCTAAAGGCTAAACTATAGACAGAAAGACCCTCAAACAAACAGCAACTGAAAGCTGCTCCAGTAAAGGCCTGGCAGAGCATTAAAAACCCAGCATGTGTTCATGTACATGAGTTCAAGATTTCAAGCAGTCATTGCTTGCAAAGGGTGTAACTAAGTATTATATTTGAACATTTTATTTTCAGATATAATAATTTGTCCAATTACTTATGAGGGGATTGTGTAGAAAAATGCACCATATTTTTATGCAATGTTTTTGTTCTACCCATTGAATTAAAGCTGAAAGTCTGCACTTCAACTGCATCTGACTTGCTCCTTAAAAAATTTATTGTAGGAATATACAGAACTGTCCAAATATTTGTGCTTCTGATTGTAGGTCTGTATAGAATGTAATCTTGCTTGAACAAGGAGATACACAGTTTGGTTCCAAAACTTTTGTGAACAATAAGAGAAGACTACTGTGCTCTGCTGGAATCAGCTTGGAAACAAGGTAAGAATAAGACTTTCCTTTGTACGACTCGAAATTAAGTGCTCTTTGCCATTAAAAACTGAATATCATATTTGTGCTTATGGTTTTTTTGCCATTTAGTTTTTGTTTGTGGATTTATGGATTTTGCTGTTTTGAATTATTTATAGTGTTTGTCTCATTTGGCTCAACAGATCGGACTTACATGTCAAAGTGCCAAAACACCAGAGATGGATCAAATCACTAGAGAGTCCATTAGCAGGGGGTACAACCCTTCCAGAATGTTAGTTTACAAGACTCATCTACTTTCCTCACTCTAATCACATTACTGCATTATTTGTTGAACTGATGCCTTTATCCAAAGCCAGTTTATGTAGCTTTTAGTTTTAGACTTTAACATAACATACATTTTGCAAGGAAACTTTAGGTAGAGCTGCAGCTCCAGTTAAGCACCCTGCACAAATAATAACACTAGTGTCTGTCAGAAGGTGGTTTCTTGGGAATCAAATTAGTAAAGATTAAGATACAGTACAATTTTTGCCACAATGATAGGATAGTAATAGGACGAAATAATATTTATCATTTTCATGAATAAATGAAACATAAGAAGCTTTTGTATTTGCCATTTAAGTACGTTTAATGACACACATTAAAAATAAAGAAAAGCATTTAGGAATAAAGTCAGGAGGAAAATGGCTCTCTTCCACAAATGGAAATTAACTAAAAATTTCAAAATAAAGCAGGAGTATCTAAGTCTACAAGTTGAGTTAAAAAATAACATTTGACTCGCTAAGAGGAATGTAGAAAGGAAGATTGTATTGGAGGTTAAGGATGACATTAAAAGTTTCTTCCAATAATTTAACTCCAAAATAGATTTAAAAGCTGAAATTACTAATCTGCAGAAATTGTAAGGGTCTTATAATTAGAAATGAAATTGATACAGTAAAAGAGTTTAATTATTATTATATACGGGTGTTCACAGTAGAGAACACAAGTAACCTGCCATCATTTAGCGTAAATACAGCATCATCTATGACCAATATGTGTATAACTGTGGCTGATGCGGTACAAAGCCTAGCTAAGCTCAAAACAAATAAATTGCAGGGCTCTGATGGAATCTTACCTATAGTTTTAAAAGAGAAGATGGATATTATTAGCAAACCTTTACTATTACTATTACTATTTCAGAATTCGATTTCTACTGGTGTAGTACCTTCAGATTGGAAGCATGCTAATATAACACCCATAATCGAAAAACATGATAGAAGTTATCAAGCAAATTATAGGCCAATTACTTTAACTAGCATTACTGGAAAAGTAATGGAAGCTATAATACAAGTGAAAATGGTAGATTACCAGGATTCAAATAACATTCTGAGAGATACCAAACATGGATTTAGGAGAGGTAGATCTTCTTTAACTAATCTACTTGAGTTCTTTGATGAAGCTACAAGACAAATTGATCACAAAAAGGCCTACGACATGATCTACTTAGAGTTCCAGAAGGCCTTTGATGTTGTCCCCCATAAACGGCTCTAACTTAACCTCAAAGCTGCAGGGATTTTAGGAACTGTACCAGCTCGATCGAAAACTGGTTAACTGACAGGAAGCAAGGGGTAGTTATTAGAGACACAATGTCACAGTGGGCCTGCATTTATAGTGGGGTACCGCAGGGTTCAATTTTAAGAGTACTATTGTTCCTAATTTATATTAATGATATTGACACCAATACATACAGTAATTTGGTTAAATTTGCAGATGACACCAAGGTGGGTGGTGTAGCAGATACTGAAGTAGCAGCACAGAGGCTACAATAGGATCTTGGTTTAATTAGCGACAGGGCTGATACCTGGCAGATGAAATTTAACATAGATAAATGTAGGGTGATCCATGCAGCAAGCAGAAATATAAAGTACAGATATTTTATGGGTTCCACTGAAATAAAGGTAGCTGATTATGAGAAAGACCTACAGTATGTTGATGCTTCCATGCCCCACTCTCGCCAGTGTGGGGAAGCAATAAGTAATAAGCCTAAAGGCCAATAGGATGTTAGGTTACATCTCTAGGTATGTGGAGTTTAAGTCAAGAGAGGTGATGCTACAATTATACTCCTTGGTAAGACCCCACCTAGAATATTGTGTGCAGGTTTTGTCACCATACCTTAAGAAAGACATTGCTGCCTTGGAAAAGGTGCAACATACTGTAGGGCTACAAGAATGATTCTTTGTCTTAGAGGAATGTCTTATGAGGAGAGGTTAGCTGAGCTGAATCTGTTCAGCCTCACGCAAAGGAGATTAAGTGGGACATGATCCAGGTATATAAGATTGTAACTGGTCTTGATGCTGTCCAGCCGAATGGCTAATTCAATATTAGCTTAAATACTAGAACTCGTGGCGATAGGTGGAAATTAGCGGGAGAACATTTTAAACTGAATTTGAGAAAACACTTCTTTACACAGCATGTAGTTAGAGTATGGAATAGTCTTCCTGTTCCAGTAGTGCAGGCTAAAACCCTGGGTTCCTTTAAATCAGAGCTAGATAAGATTTGAACAACTCTGAGCTATTTGTTAAATTCTCCTTAAACAAGCTTGATGCGCCGAATGGCCTCCTCTCCTTTGTAAACTTCTTATGTTCATATGTTCTTATTACACAATACATATGTCATAATTATTTGATAATAATGTTTGCTATCATCATATAATGTGTATTAATGTATAATAAAGCTGTTAAGGTATGTTAGTATGTTAAGGTATACTTACATACTGCTTATGAATGTTCTATGAATAAATTAAGAATGTATTATCAAGGTGCACTGAATTCTATGAATGCATTATAAAGGCTTTATGAATATGCAATGGGGCGGCATGGTGGTGCAGTGGTTAGCACTGTTGCCTCACACCTCTGGGACCTGGGTTCGAGTCTCTGCCGGCCCCAGTTACTCCGTGCGGAGTTTGCATGTTCTCCCCGTGCCGTTGTGGGGTTTCCTCCGGGTACTCCGCTTTCCCCCCACAGTCCAAAGACATGCTGAGGCTGATTGGAGTTGCTAAATTGCCCATAGGTGTGCATGTGAGTGGTGTGTGAGTGTTGCTTCTGGGATAGGCTCCGGACCCCCCGCAACCCAGTAGGATAAGCGGTTTGGAAAATGGATGGATGAATGTGCAATTAATGTAAACCATAACAATAATTGACTATGGGTAAACAAACCAAGCAAAGCCACCTCTCATTCTTATTAGGGAGGCCTGTTTTCCAAATATGTGGAGATATGTATAGAGGCATATACTATGTCCTTATTGTATGACATCAAAGACAGCCCAGCCTCAGGGATATTTATTTAAAAACATAGCCCCTGGAATTCAGGCAAGCACTGATTTTTTGTACATTACATTATTCTGACACACTCCTTATTTCAAGATGGAAAAAATACTGACATTTGTGTGTTTTGTGGTGATATCTCCTTTAACCTACTTCTGTAGTTTGGGCTGCAGATGATCAGGTCCTGCCAATCCCACCCATTCTGGAACAAGATATTCCAGCCGCCAGGGCTTACAACATAATACCCTGCCCCTCATCTACAAACCATCCTGACAAGAAATTATGTAGTTAACGTTTTGATTGGTCTCATTTAAAGAGACCTCAGATTTGGTTCATAACGACCAATTAGCTGTGGACATCCAAACTGAAATGTTGTGAACCTGTTTGTACACTGCAGGAACCACATTGGCTCAGTTGTTTGCTGAATGGTTATGTCACCTTGCCAGAGCTCCCCAGAACAAGCAAAGCTTTGTCATCCAGCCAATCACTAGTGTGTTATAAAAACCAAGCAGAGCTCTGTCATCTAGCCTATCACTGGCAGTGTCTTATAAAAACCAAAGACGGCTCTGTCATTTGGCCAGTCATTGAGAGCATCTTATAAAAACCTAATAGGGCTTTGCCATTGAGTAAATCAGTAAGCACATCTTATAAAAACCATTGCAAGGTTTTGTTGTCCAGCCAATCACTGAAAGTGTCTTATAAAAACAACAAATTTTAGATCTCATGAAGGGAAGTTATCTTGCACATAGGTTTGTCTATATGCATGGGTAGATCAAAGCACAAAAAAGGATGGTGTAAATTACCTTCATTTAGATTTTGATTTTCTTGCTGTCTTTGCAACTGTGCTAAATTAAAATAATCATATCTATATTCATTTTATTTATATATGCATTAATATCGAAGGGATAATTCTCATAGGAAAAATACTTTCTTAAAATGGTTTGGACTACATTCTGTTACTGATTCTCTGGTTCAGTCTCCCCCATCACCGACACATCACCATTAAAGTGATGGGTTGGTAATCAGAACTTCGGGGGCTGGTCATGGTCCATTAAACTCACTCTGCTGACCTCTTTGCTATACACTGTTGTGAGTCATCAGGTGTGACAAGTCATGAAGTGGTAATGTGTTTTGGAAAACCCTCTAATAGTCAAAGACTCTTAATAATATAACTGACTTCTGATTTGGTGTTTTGTTTTCTCACAGCAGAGGTAAATAGTGACTAAATGTGATACACATTTTTAAGAGTCAGTAACACAACAGTGTTTGGAAACCCTTGAAATCAACTGTACTCCATTACATATAATTGCATGACTTATAGTGGGTAATTAATATGCTTGTGTCACAAAGATGTGAGATCTTTGCATACACTTTAGCCTTGTTAATCTTCTAGTTCAGGCTCATGTTTTTTAGTATGCAGCATAATAGCTGACATTGGCAGTATCTGCTGAAAGTCGCTTACTACATATTACTTTGTGTGTGCTGGATGTTTGCCTGGCACAGTTACAGCTGGCTGGAATCAAATAAATGGCTCTGGGCCACGCTCAGTATTCTGGAGTATGTGCTGGTCGGAATACCTGAATTCAGCTAGAATTTATCTGAGAGCACAAAAGCTTAGTAAACATTTGCTCTGCAACACAGAAAATGTGTTCACCGCGTTTGCAACAAATCTACAGAAAAAATCTTAGCGATCCATTGATAAGACACATTCAACTGATTCTCCATTGAACAAAACACTGAACTGTCAGAAGACTGAGCTAAACAAAAAGTCAGTGTGGGTGGGTATTTGTCCAAACTAATAATTAATACTGAGAGTTATTTTTCTTTTTTTGAGAGAGAGAAATTAGGGCCCTGTTTCTGCAGTGCATCATCGTGACAAATAAGTCAAAACAGTAAAAAAATTCTGCCACATACAATTACTATCCAAGGGCCCTTCAAATTGTCAGAGATAACATTTTAAAAGAAAATGTCTAATGTAGCACAGTCATTCATTTGGTAACAACGCCATCTCACACCTCTGGGGTTGAGGGTTTGAATCCAGCACTTTGTGTCTGGAGAATGTATGTTATCCCTGTGTGGTTTGAATTTTCTCTGGGCTCATCCTATAGTTCATAGATATGCAGGTGAAGGTGCCCTGTGACGGACTGGCATCCCACAGTGGGTGTACCCTACCCTAGTGCTCTGGGCTGCCTGGGATAAGCTCCATGACCCTGTACAGGATAAACAATTGGAAGATGGATGAAAGTACAATTTCTAAATTTATTAACAGTATTTGGAAGCTGTCCTGTGTCTGCTTAGATCTTCTACAATGAGAGCCTTCTAGGAACCAGATTATATAATTAAGGCTCAAATTGAATTTGTCCCTGCTCCTGGAAAAAATAGGAAAAGAATCAAAAAGAAGTAAGTACCTGAGTATAATACTGTCATCTTAGAACTATAAAAGATCATATGTGCACTTCCCTATGGCCTGCCATCAGTGTATGAGGACATCACACCCTAAAACAGATAAACTAATGTTATTCCAAACCGAAGAGGTGGGGGAGGGAATCCTTGTAAGTAAAATGCTAGAGATCATTCTTCCCAAGCCTGTCAAAATCAGCACCCATCTGAGCCTGCCTCTCATGTCTCCTCTCTGCTGCAGGCCATCCTGTCTTCCTCCATGTCACTTGTTCTTCAGCCCCTATGTTCTTGCCCTGTTCCCTGGACTGCTGCATAGCTCAATGGCTCAGATTATAAACCTGTATTGTGGGTTCAAAGCAGACTAGGAACAAGCCTCATTTGTTTTGTTTGGTTTTCCCTGTTGTTATTGATCATCAGTGATTTCCTGTTTTGGGTATTTTTTGTATTTCAGTTGGTTCCTTGTCTTTTGCTCCTTGTCCCCAGACTACTCAGTTTTTCTTGCTTTAGTTAACCTTTAGTGTTTTTTTATCTTCATCTTCCCTAGTCCCCAATGCTGTTTAATTGTAATATGTCACTCCTGATTCTTTTTTACCTTGGGATTGGTTAATTGGTGATGGTTCTAACCTGTCCTGCATTGTATCTGGTTAGCTGTGTATTTAAGTGCCTGTTCTGGTTCATTTCTTTGATGGTTCATTGTATTTGTATGTCTGTGTATTAGATGCCTGTGCTAATGTTGTGCTTGGTTTTCCCTAGTCCTGCTCCCCAGTTATGTTAATTTATGGTTTCTTTAGTTGTTAATCAGTCTTTTTTTCCAGTGTAGTTCTGACCCCTTGTGGTCCTTTTGTTTTGCAGTTTACCCCAATGTGTTCCATTTTTCCCAATAAACCCCCTTTGCCTTGAAGCCACTAGTGGATCATCACCTTTTTTCCTGCCTGTGCCATGCCATGCTGTAACACGAGACAATCCAATGCAATAAAAACCTGCTCACAGATTAAATTATATGGTCTGTTTAACTACTTACAGGATGAAATGTAGCATTTTATGAAGTACAACCTTCAAGTGAGACCAAATGGTATCACACTGTATCCACGTGGTACCACAAGGTTCTTCTCTCGAACCCCTTTCTAATCTACCTGTGCGATATAGCTACTGTGATATATTTTAGCTACCGCTTGAGAAGTTTCAGGAAAACTCCCAAAGAGAAGTCCCTGTTGGAGGGCCACTCAGTGTTCTTGTAGTTAATGTTGTCATTATGCAGCAGAACCACTTACTGAAAGAACAGTGTGAGTCAGAGGTCTATGATACAAAATGACCTAGGTTGGGCCTCTCCTGGTTATAGCAATACTTAATTGTTTTCTTCTGCAGTTTTTCCTTCAAAGGGCAAGGTCAAAACTTATTGGGCAGAGTAGGAAGTCCCTCTGTCATAATGGATTTTAGTGAACAAGCTGCTTGACCCCTGTAATATTAACATTAGGGCTGCACAATTCTTGGTAAAAAAAAATCTCACTTTTTTCCACTCAGATTGTGATTTTCTCTCACAGGTCTTCAGTAAAATATTTCTTTATTATTATTATTATCATTATCATTGTTATGAGTATTATTATTATTATTGTTGTTGTTATGATTATTATTGTTATTATTATTATTATTATTATTATTACACTGGTATACAGTGATTTTGGTGTCTTAACTTTTATGGAAAAAACCTTCAAAAAGGCAAAAAGCTTTTTGTAGACCTGTGTTGTCACTCCCACGGGGGGTGGAACCGGACAGGTTTAGCTCCTTCTCCACAGATGAAGGATCAGTTAAAAGGGGAGAACTAACATTATGCAACTGCGAACTATTGAGTCGATGAAAAGACACCATACTGAGCAATTACTTGTCCTCCGTCTCCCCGATCTCCTGTACCCGCCCCAGTTACCTGTTGTTAAACCTTTACCCCTTGTGCCTTCCCTCCGTAGCCATCCCCTCCCTGACTTACCTGTCCCGCTGAGTCCGGCTTCTTGTGTCCTGCTCTCCTCGTGTCTCTCCATCCTGTGCATCTCTGTTGAACTGACTTCCTGGCTCCTGACCTCCTCGCCTGTTTACCGACTTCGATTCTCATCCTTCGTTTATCTCGGCTCCCCCCAGAAAGAAGCTCCCGGGTTCAACATTGTCGCTCTGCTGCCGCGGAAGGCGGTGCTTCCCTAATCTGGGTTTGCGGAAAGTTTAATCCCTGTTCTATCACTTTTCATAATAAAGCTCAGCCTTTCTCGCAATACTGGATCCGTGCTTCTCTCCTTCCTCCACATAACATGTGTTATTATTATTATTATTATTATTATTATTAATATTATTATTATTATGCTATTGTGACTTGGAGAGAATACAATTAACAAATATTTAGATAATACAGAAAAAAATATTTAAGAGGGTATAATACACTTACCTAAAGGATTATTAGGAACACCTGTTCAATTTCTCATTAATGTAATTATCTAATCGACCAATCACATGG
>JAABNY020000063.1:29685980-29696605 GCA_015164015.2 Brevimyrus niger | reverse complement strand
ACACTATATATATAGTCACATGAGCAGCATTTACGTTGCGTCTTGTCTCCGTCACGTCAAAACGGTTCATTGACGAAGATATTTCGTCAAAAATTACGTTGACGAAAACAACATTAGTGATCAACCAATCAATGAAAATAATGACTCAACAAGGAATGGCTTGCAGAATCACAGAGGTCATTTGCTCTTGATAAACATACTGTGTAGGTGTGGGTGGGCGAACTAGGAGGATGAGACCAAACAGGGACAACAAACATAACTCCACTCTACAACAGCATCTTATATCAATTGGAAAGCCTTCCATATTAGTAAGGGCTTCCTAAGGCAAGAAAACATGGTCCCCGTGCTCAGAGGTACCCCAGTTTGCACAGGTCCATTACAGCACTTGCTCATCATAAGATATCCTAAAAGCACAGAGTCATCTGCACCACTAAGCCCACAGGAAAGATGCACGATCAATATACTCACCCTGAATTAAAACTTAACATGGTAAAGCAGCAAACACACAGCATCGCCATCAGCGAAGAAGGATTTCATTTCATCGATGGCTGGATATTACCTTCACTTAGCCAGTGTACCATATCCTACTAACAACTTGTGATGAATACCAATTATACATGTACTTGACAAATTGGAATAGAAACATAAAAATATTCTTCAAGGTGTGTTTTGAAAGCCAATATATTGGGCAGTGAGGGAAAATATTGTACTATACAGTATATGTCTATATAAACTTTCCAATAATCTCAGCAGCAACATTTTAATAGGAGTGAAAAGAAAAGTAAATAAATGGCTAAATAAACAGGGACTTTTTTTATGAAGCCAAGAGTGACACCACAGTGACCCCATATTTGTATTTCACAGTCCTTGTGAAATTAACCTGCAATTGGTGGCCTATTCATTTCAAAGTCACCTTCCAGAGTACATTTATTTATTCTAAAATCTTCTTTAATGTTTTCCAGGCTAAACCCTTCAAGGTCAAGTTTTTGACTCTTCAAGCAAACTTTGATATTTCAACATATTCCTCATTAAAAGAAATTTGAAAATCTTATCTCCAGACCTTTGATTAAAGCCACTTCACTAGTGACAGGTCAATGCTATACCAAATACATACTTACACTGGGTTTCAGGCTCGCAGCTAGACAGTAATATTCCTCTGCTTCTTTATTGAAACTTGCTTGTCTGTAAAAGAGAAGAATAAAGTAAATTGCATTTAATAATTTTCTGTTATGAAACAGACATTCTGCGTGTCTGGCTTTCATAAAGTTAGTAAGTTCCAAACAAAAGACTTCAGAATAGGCGGGGGCTGTATTTGTTTCCTGGGTCATGACCTTTGACCCAAGGTGGCATGTCAGAATCACCCTAGCCATTTCTCAGGAGAACATCACCTGCCAAGCTAGTGTGTGATTTTCAAAGCTGCCAGAAAAAGTGGGAGGAATGGTAGGAAGTGGGTAACAAAAACAACTAACGTTCAAAGGGCCAGTTAGGCTCGGAGACGCACTGTCTGACCCATGACTCCGAGTGCTGTTGATATACCTGCGAGCCAGTTACACCCGATGCTTGTTAAGGCTGTAGCTGATTTTCTCCCTTTTTAATTGGCCAGGCTATGGGGAAAATGGGGCTCATGCTTAGGCGCTGGTTGCACGTCGCCATTTGTTATGCTTTTGTTATGGTTTTGTTTTGTATTTGATTTTCATTTTTTTGTATTTATTCTACACTACATGAACATGGCATGCCTGCACTACTGACTGTATTGATTACTGACAACCATGCATTATATATGTTGTGTAGTATTCTTTTTTATTATCCTCATTAAATTCTTATCTGATAATTTTGCGTACCTTGTCTTCCCTTGGATTCTCTTTTTTTTCCCTTTTTGTTATGATTTTGAGCCTGATCGTAACAAGAATTACAGCCATAGATTCGAAGGTATTATTGGAACTGGCCAACCTCTGTGTTCATAAGTCTACAGTATGTAAAACATTGAACGAGAAGGGTGTCTATGTAGTACACCAAAAGGAACCTGTTGCTTACTAAAAAGAACATTGCTGTACGCCTGAGGTTTACGAAACAGCACATTGACACTCCACAACAGAGTATTGGCAAAATGTTTTGTGGACTGATAGATAGATTAGTTTTATTTGGAAAAAAACATGCAGCACTACATATGGTGTAAAACAGGCACTGTATATCATCATGAAAACATCATCCCATACGTAAAGTATTGTGGAGGAATAATGATTTGGGCCTGCTATGCTGCATCAGGGCCTGGTCAGCTTGCAATAAATGAGGGGAAGATGAATTCCCAAGTATATCAACTAATTCTTCAGGATAATGTGATAATGTCTGTATGTCAGCTGAAAGTCTGTGGAAGTCGGTGATGCAACAAGATAATGACCCAAAACACAGAAGCAAGTCCACAATAGAATGGCTTCAGAAAAACAAAATCTGCGTTCTGGAGTTGCCAAGTCAGAGTCCAGATCTAATCCCAAAGGAGAAGTTATGGAATAACTTGAAGAGAGCCATACACATGAGATGTTCAAAGAATAACTCAGAGCTAAAGCAGTTCTGCCAGGAGGAATGGGCCAAAATTCATCCTGAATGATTTACACCTCTAGACTTGTTCTTCTCCGCAGGCCCACATTGTTCACCTTGTCTTTCCACCAAATGTTCAGTATCCTTATTGGGCATGTGTTGATGAATGTTTGCAACCTCTGTTTTGTGTGTTTTGCTGTTCTCCATGTTTCAGATCCATACAGCATTACCTATTTCACGTTGGAGTTAAAGATGCATATCTTAGTGTTGGTGGAGATGTTTTTTGAGCTTCAGATCTTTCTGAGCATGTTAAACACCACTCTAGTCCTGTTGATTCTGCTTCTGATGTCTGCATCTATCCCTCTGGTGGTATCCACAACACTGCCAAGGTAGGTAAAAGCTTCTACCTTTTTTTGGGCAGTGCTCATAAAAATGAGGTTGCTGGTTTTGGAGTGGATCTTGATCACTTGTGTTTTTGTTGTATTGGGAGTGAGACCAAATTTTATTGCATTTTGTGTAAATCTGTCTGTCTTCTCTTGCATTTATGTCTGTGTGTATATATCTTCTGCAAATTCCAGATCATCCAGCGGTTCCCACATTGTCTACTGAATTCCATTTCTCTTCCCCTCCGTTGTTTCCCTCACAACCCAGTCAATTATGAGGAGGAAGAGGAATGTGAGAGAAGACATCCCTGTTTAACACCCATCTTGACTTCAAAGATCCGGGAAAGCTGGCCTGCAAGCACAACTTTACATAAAGGTGCCACAATACGAGTTCTTAATTAGGTTTATGATCTTTGTGGGGATTCCATAATGTTCCATTAGTTGCCATAGTGCTGTTCAGTCTAAGCTGTCAAAGGCCTTCTCAAAATCAATGAAGTTCATGTACAGGGATATGTTCCATTCAAGACTGTTCAATGATGATGTGTAGCATTGCTATGTATCTGTATATGAGTGATATTTCCTGAATCCTGCTTGTTGAAGCCACTTGTCTGCAACTTCCTGAAGACGGTTGACGATGACTCAACTAAAGACCTTACTGGGCACTGAAAGTAGGGTAATCCCCCGGTAGTTGTTGCACTTTCTTAAGTCCCCTTTCTGTGGTAGTTTCACTATGTGTCCCTCTGCCTATTCGGTGGGTGTCTTTTCATCCTCCCAAAGAGGCTGTAGAGCATGTCTGTATATGTATTTATATCAGTTTTAAGGGCTTCAGGTGGAATATTGTCAGGGCCAGCATCCTTTCCTGTTTTCAGTTGTTTGATTGCAGTTTTTATTTCCATTTGTGTAAAGGACACAAAACCGAATGTCATCATGTGACAAATACGTAATTGAAACTCACTTCTGCAAACTTACTAACAATGTCACAATAGGATCCATTTAACAAGTAGGGTCAAAACAGTGCTCCATCACATACTTACCAGTTTTTTAAAATCTAAATAAATCTGTTGAATTTACCCATTAACAGCAACCAAAATCTATTCATATGAACCACCACATGAAAAGTGGCAACCACTTAATTACAATGATGTACAAGTAACTACTAAACTACTAAATTTAAATCACATGATTTCCAAGCAACTTCAATATCTTTGGTTGGGGAAAGTTTATTAATTCAGGTAAACCATAATCCTGATCCCACAAGTTCAATGGATAAATTAAATATCAAATACAGACAGCAAGTCAAGTTGTCCTCACGTGATACAGTGAATGTCTAGACTGGAAGGGAAGGAAATGCAGGTGAACATTTAAGATGACCACTCCACAACTTGAATTTTAAGTGTGTGCCTTTATATTCATAATAAATTAATAATTCATGTGAACGACGCAGTTATGCACATTTTGGGGGGAAAAATGAAACTGGTGAAATTAAAATAGATTTTTGCTTATGCCAGGAGACCACTTCATTCATCACAAATTGATCAGCCTGCCACATTTTCTGAGCCTAGAGAATGAAATGCCTACAGTGTGTGTGCTTGGAACTTGAAATAAGGGCTTTAAGAACAAAGGGGAAAGTATTGTGATGTTTTGGCTAAGAAAAGTGCATTTGAATAATTTTCAAACGTCTTTGAGAAACCACAATATAAAACATTCTTACACACTAAAAGAAGAAAATCACATTAAAAACCCTGAATATCAAGGCTATCTAGTACTGGTTAGTAGTGTTGGGCAAGTTACTTTAAAACTGTAATGTGTTATTTATTACTTGTTACTGTAATTTCAAAGTAATTTGTTACATTAAAATATTACTGTATTTAAAATGTAAGGCATTACACCCCTATTGTTACTCTCACCAAAATATGGATTTGGAAATCTAACTGTTGCTATGCTCAATTAGCTCATAAACAGCCAGTGGAAGGTGAATTGGTATATAACTGAGCTAGGCCTATGGTTAAAAACAGTAGAATATAATAGCCACAGCGATGGCTCATGAAGCAATACAAGGAACAATCATTGCAAGTACAGACAAAACGTCAAAGCCTGAAAAACTGATAGAAATACTTTAGGCCTAGTCATATTAATAGAACTGTAATGTAATTTCTAAAGATATGACAGAAAATTAGCATTTCTATGCCTTTATGGTCGTCCCTCACCACTTAGCGCTTCGACTTTTACGACTTCACTCTAACGCGTTTTTTTTTGTCAATCGAGACAATGTAAATGATACATCACTATGCATTGAAGGCATCTTTGCTCTTTGTAATTAAATGTACAATAATAACAATATGATATTTATAACGTCTAATATTTCTTCTTTAATATTTTGGGTAATGCGAGTGTAATTGTCATCACCTGCCTGTCCGATCCTCTTGCGTGCCACATCCTCTTATTAACCTCCTATTCAATCCCGATTTTGACCAGCTGTTTTCTGTCAATTTGATTCAGTTTGAAGTCCATGTCAGTGTCTATAACCCCAGGTCACAAACTTAAAGTAATGGGCGTATGCCCATCTGGAGAATTTACTATCCAATGTTAGATCAGTTGCAGGTTCACTCATCTCTCTGTTCTGTCTGTTCTGACTACAAGAAGTGAAACGATGGATTGAATATAATACGTACTGTATTTTATATTTTACATAACAACAAAACACAAGCCTTTTGGGTATTTTTAGTTTTTTGATTGCAGTCAAAGATTTTTATAAAATTGAATCCCCACAATGTCAAAAAAATGTGCTTCCAGAAGGCATTGCCACTATGACACTTTATTTTTGTTTTCATGTGAACAGTGAATTGCACTTGAATTGCTTGAAGTTTCACAAACTATAGCTTAACTTTTATTGAAAATGACTTCTACAGTGGTACCTTGGTTCTCAAACTTAATCCATTCCGGACTCCAGATCGAATCCTAAAGGTCTGAGTTCTGATCAAATTTTTCCCATAGGAAACAATGGAAAACCAATTAATTGGTTCCCGGCCCCCCAAAATTACACCTAAATATGTTTTTTCTTTTTTTCTAGCATTTAAACACAAAATGAACAGGATAAAACAAGAGCAGCATTTTTTTCCTTAATGGCTTCCAAAACGATAAAGATCTTATCCCAACATTACCCCGTCCTGCCCATATCGACTGCTCCTTGTGTGTGCCATGCCCCCTCGTTAACCTCGTGTGGGATCCCCATGTGATCAGCTGTTTCTGGTTGTTGTCATCTCTGCGTTAAGTCAGCGTTTCAGTTTGTTTCCCTAGTCCCGCCATTGGGTGCGTTCGACTTGCTTACAGCGCTGGCTTAAAGCAACGGATTTTGATCCTGACGCAATGCATTACAGTTAGATACATTGTGACCTTTCACCCGGCTACACAAACTGGAATCGTGACGACATACCTTAGCCCTTATTGGCTGAAGAGTTTAGTTACACGCATGATATTTGTGTCCCAGGCAGTTCCGATGAGTAATCTGCTATTTCTCTCGAATATCACGTAAAACAGTGAGAACTGGTTTTCAGTTAATTTACCTGGAAAATAAAGGTTAAATAAATTACATAAATGCTCTAATTGTACACGCAAGTTAGTGGCTTATTTATTGTTAGTTACTGTAATGTCGCGCTGCTTTATTTGGATAATCGTCCAGTCTATGAAGAAGGCATTCAAGTAAGAATTGCACTGTAGTATGGCTCATTTCCTGGCACGTACAATTTATATTAGGTCGGCATTCACGGTTCGATTTCTGATATTCATATCGAGTTCTAGGTCAAACTTGAAGAAATTTGAGTACTAGTGAGTTTGAGAACCGAGGTACCACTGTACAGTATATGCGTACAAATAGTATGTAGATTGCAAAACAAAACAAGAGTTAACTGTAAGGTGTATGTCTGTATTTCTCTGGACGTGAATTTTTGCGTACAGGGTGTTTAGGGAAAACTCATTAATACTCATAATGGGGGGAACTACACTGGAAAAATAGACAGGTCTGAGTAGTGTGGCCTTAAAAACCCAACACATTGGAATGCTGAGCTGTATCCGACAAGCCATAGAAACAGTTTAGGGAAGCAGCATCACAACTGTAAAACACTGTAAATCAAAGGAGCAGAGGAGTGGGAGACAGCCTTGGGTGACGCTTCCTATGAGAATGTGGGAGGAGGGAGTTGTGCAACAAAAACATTGTGGGAAATCTGCTCCACTAAGGAAAAAGGCACTGAACACAAAAATGCTGTATTGTTTATACTGGCTCTAAGCAGAACATACACACAAATTGCTTGATTCCTCTGAGCCATTAGGCTACCAGGCCAACGTGTAGCTCTGTGGGTCAGGAGTCTGTGTCTGCCTTAGGAACGTCATGAGTTCATATCCTGTGGCCGACAGAGTGATGCCACTGCTGGCCACTTCAACAGGACCCTTAATCCCACAAACTGATCCAAGGTAACTCAATAAATGGCTGAACCTGTGAAATGATGATTAAAGTATTAAGAATTCTAGGGCTGCTTCTGGTTGTGGATTTGTACACATCCAGGTGATATCGGCACTAAGAAATCCCCCTTGCTTCACCTGATTAGCAGGGGATCCATCATATTTCCCCAGGGTGTCAAGAGCAGTCTGCCATGCAAGATGTTAAGAGGCCCCTGCTTATCAAGTTCACAACAATGTCGGTTGAATCAACTGCATCTGGCCTGCTATAAGACACCTCTTATACGACACATCCAGGCCATATTTCATTGTTAAATAGCATCCTGCTAAATGACACTCGGTAAATTACATCAGGTGTATTATATTAGCTATGCGACAAATACTAATT
Organism: Brevimyrus niger; assembly: GCA_015164015.2. Taxonomy (NCBI): domain Eukaryota; kingdom Metazoa; phylum Chordata; class Actinopteri; order Osteoglossiformes; family Mormyridae; genus Brevimyrus; species Brevimyrus niger. The sequence goes on along the minus strand of JAABNY020000063.1, from coordinate 29,688,847 downwards.
GATATTGTACACCAAATTAAACAGTTCAATTCAGCAATTTTGATAAATAGAACTATGTTGGCTAAAGCACTCCGAGTAAATTACAATAGCTATATTAGTTATGCAACAATTACTAAAATATCTCATATACAAAATTCAGCAAACAGAACAATATGAATTATAGTAACTAAATTACATTAAATAGAAAAAATTTTGGCTTCTACGTAGGAAATCCATTCGGTTACAATTGTGTAGGTCATAATAATGAAATATGAAATATATATAAAATATGAAATTAAAATAACTAGACTACTGGGTAAAATGTTTGCTACACTATTGGTCCCATCACCACAGCAACCTCACCTGAGCATATGGGCTGCGTTGAACACCACGTCGAACTCAGTGCTGTCGAGCCACACAGCCTTCTGTGCCATCTCAGCGGCCTCCTGCACACGAGCCTCCTCCAGCAGAAACTGCCCTGGGGAGGGGGGACAGAGGGAAGGGGTCAGGTGGGACACAAACCCCCAACATCCCGCCACTGCGTTTCTATACAAGCAGGTCCAAGATGACACACGCAATGTTGTTTAACCCACAAGAATTTCAGTAAATAATCTGGATGGAAAATATGTCCTCATTGGCTCCAGTGTGTGGGCACCATGAAGAAATAAACCTTGGAAAAAAGTCTCACCCTGTTTAGTCAGATCTTGAGCTGCTGTTTATAGAAATTAAATCCAGCTGCAAATAAAACTAAGATAATCTAATACATTTACTTTGATCTATATAACTAAGCAAGACTATTATTCTGTGTCTGGAAATTTTGGGAAAAAGGTTTAATCAATGTCTAATGTTGTATTCCTTTACATGAAAAGTGAATTTTAATATTTTATGTAATGAGCCAAGGAATTTCATGGTACCTATCTTGCTACCTATAAAAGCTGGACTTCTATTACCTGAAATATTTAGGTTACAAGGTCAGACTTTAACTGATACCAGTGTCTCCAAAGACTGGTCCTAAACTTTCTGCTTTTGTGTTAATTTCCTAAATCCCGGAGGGACTCATTAGCAGAAAAGTCCAGTTCGAACTAAGGGCCTGAAATAGTTAGTGTCCATTTTAAACCTTATTCTATGATTTTTTTTAAGGAGGGGGGTGTAAGAGGGGTCATAATTCATATGGAAGGACCAAACTTATCAACCAATGAAATGCTTTGAATTGGTGAGTGAGAGGGGAGGGGAGCTCCAGGAGCCAGTCAGCTTTCAGCTGGCCCCACTCCTGTACACTGCCCTGGTTAGTATTTGGTTAATGCACATCTAAAATGGAGAAATAACAAGGACTTTCATGAGCTGATTGTCAGTAACTAAGTTAAACTTCTTGCAGATCATTTTATAGGTTCCCACTGGATGATAGACAGACAGGGACTGGCAGGGAAATATTACTGTTACACACTATAGGTCACAAAACCTTATTTCACCAATAAATTTTGCTGGAATGTAAAAGCTTAAGAGAGATTAAGTGAATTGTAATATCCTCCAGAGACCCAAGAAAAAAAAAGTGTCATTCAATTATAGGTAATTTGTCTTTGGAGGAAATAAGACATCTTACAAATTAGATTTTTTCAAATTTATTTTTAATTTCACAGCATGTCCTCTTTAGTGCACGATAGGAAGAAATATGTTTCCTAACATCAGTGAAAAGATAAATGCAAAAATAAAATGTCCACCACAATGGACATGAATGAATGTGTGGGGTCTCAGCAAGATATCTAAGCATTAAATTCCCATGAAACTGAAGGTTTTATCAAAAAAATTAAAAATAAAAATAATTTTTTTCATAATCATTATACACTGGTCAAAAAATTAAGGGAACACTTAGGCCTTGTCCACACGGACGTTTGAAATGAACGGCTTCTGAATGCCATACGTGTTTTTCCTGCGTTTTGTAGCTGTGTTCGATTGCTGTTTCACTGGTGTTTACTTGACGCTGTTTAACACCAGTCTGACACCCAATCTGTAGTTTTGTGTATTTACCTGTGGGGGGAGTAATTACTCTGTCCAGAGTATTTACACGTGGGTTATCTTGGTTTAAAGTTCTGTGTTATAAACATGGATCCCTATTCTTTATTGAAACTTACGTTCGACGTCCTTGTATTAAAAATCCTCCTGATATGGCGCCACGGGCAGGAGAGGAACAAACATTGCCGTCACTACTGGGTTCACCCTCTTACTGCGCAACGTCAGATCAAAGGGATGTTTTTTGTGCTTTTTTAAGAAATGCAAAGTTTTCCGCAGAAGTTCTTCAACTACACTCGCCTGTGAGTATCTATTTTTGATTGTCTACTGTGACTCGTTCAACAGCTCATTACATGCCACTCAACAAATATGCAAGTGAGTGTTACGAGTAACGTGGTTTACGAGTGTTCCGCAAGACGAGCAAAGATTTTTCATAAATTTTGACTTGGAAACCAAGCAAGATCTTGAAATACAAATATTACGTACACACTTTGTCTGTCGAGCATCACGTGATCACAACTGAGCTGATGGTTGTTCTCTCTCTGTTTCGCTGCAGGATTGTGTGTAATCGTCTCCCATGCTCGCTCTCGGCCGGCGTGCCTCACTCGTATAGTCAATAATTCGTAGAAATGCACCACTCGAATCGTAGCAGTGCCAGTGTCAATCGAATAGTTATTAGAGGCACAATGTCACAGTGGGCCTGCGTTCATAGTGGGGTAGCACAGGGTCCAATTTTAGGACCACTATTCCTAATTTAAATTAATGATTTTGACACAAAGACATACAGTAAACTGGTAAAATTTCCAGACGACACCAAGGTGGGCGGTGTAGCAGATACTGATCTAGCAGCAGAGAGGCTTCAACGGGATCTGGATTTAATT
>JAABNY020000063.1:29667791-29678667 GCA_015164015.2 Brevimyrus niger | reverse complement strand
AGTTCGGCTTCAACATACCGCCCACATATGTAGTTCTAGATTGTAAATAATGATCTTGAAAACAAAAGATAAGCTCAACCCAGTCCCTCTGGGAACCACAGACAGTGCACATTTTTGCCCCCTCCCAGCTCCCAACACATCTGTACCTGATATTTGGCATTTTTGATTGCCTTGTTCAGGTGTGCTCGGTTGAGAAACACTATCTAACATTAAGATGGATAACAAATCTGTTCCCAAGGTTCCCCATGTTAGATTCAGGTTGTGAGGAATGTTGAGTGTCACAGTTCTTCAGAAGAATGTAAGGCAAACAAGGAAGGGAAACCTACTCACAGGTTGTACAGCATGTCTGCCATGTTTCTGCGGTAGTACAGGGCATTCCTGTAGGCTTTCTCGGCCTCCATCACCTTGCCCTGGTTCTTCAGGACGTTCCCTAGGTTGCCCCAGGCTGCCAGGGACAGAGAAGCCCAATTAAAAGCATACATCATTCACTTTCTACCTTGTAAATTGTTATTTTAGGCTAGAATGCATTGTACCTGCCCTAGGCAAGGTCAGCTTGCCCAAAGTAGCCTCAGAGTGAAATGTTGCCTTCTGTTTAACGATGCTTATTAACTACTTCCTGAAAAGTGAAGAGTTATGAGATACTTCTTGAAGCACAATATTTTTTTTTTCTCACTGTACTCAAAAAACTGGAACTAAAACTCTGTGTTCACCAACTATGAGTTCATTCTAGGCTCACCAACTAAGTACACATCTGCTCTTACTCTCTAGGTTTCTGGTCGAGTTTTGGTTATTGTAATCCTCCAATCTTGTCTAGCCTTCCCCACTCATGCAGTAAATGAAAATGTGGGTTTTAGGCTGCTATTTGATCAAGCTTATTGACTGGTTCCTCCAGCTGAATGCTGTGTTTGTTCATGGGCAGAAGGAGAGCAAACCACATGCTATCTAGTTCAGTATCGGCACAGTTCAGTGGGAGTTGTGCTTTCTGTAAACATACCGTTTCTCTCGTCATCTATGGCCAGGTCCACCCTTTCCCCCCACAAATATGCAATACTGCAAAAATAATCTTTGGGGGGGTTGGGCTAAGTTCCAAATGGATTCCTGCTAGTAAACCTTTGCCTTATTGTCTCTTTTCTGTGATTGGGTATATAAATACTGTATTTTTAAATTAATTTATAACAGACAATTACAACCTCATACATATTCTTCTTGGAATGGCCCTTTTTAATATGCGTTTTTTTTTTGCAAGATAACCCTTTTTAGTTTGGTAAAGTAAACCTGCTGACATCTTCATGCTCAAAATTTTTTCCTTCATAATAAGACCAAAGCCACAGTCACTAGAGTAGCCTGTATAATTAACAAGGGTGGGACAGTCACACTGGTCATAACTGGAAGTTCAAATCCTGCTAGCTGTGGAGACATGCAATGGCACACTGTTGCATATCTAATCTGTAACATGAAGACAGTATTTCCATCACCCTAATGTCATACCTCTAAACGATAACTGTCCTGCATATTTTATTTATTTTTAAAATGCAAATAAACTAATGCTAATTCATGCCGTTATCACATTCAATGACTAAAGTGAAAGCAACACGTTGATGCTAATGGTGTTCTATAACAGTTCATGCCAAATTCCACAAAATCCTTCGTAGCACAACATGCTGTAATGGTGAGAAAGCATTCACTTGCTAAAGCAAACAGATTGCAGAATACAAAACTGATGTATTAAAATTCTTAGAATGTAAATGTAAATACCTTCTGGTTATGTTCTTAGTAGTCTTCAAGCACACACTGTGGACATCTTACCTCCTTAGCACATATTTAATTCCATCTGCCAACACTACTCTAAATGCAGGTAGCCTTACACCAATTACTGACTCTGCGTTAATGACTGCATTAACATTCATCCATCCATAAAACACTTATCTGATAAGGTTCATAATTCTACTGAGTTGTTTGAAAGACAATTGTATGAAAGCAGCTGTGAACTGGATAAATGCACATATAATGTGTTTGATGGCGTATGCAAGTTACCTTTTGCAGGGTTCACGGATATCCCTGACTTGTAGAGCATCTCCTCAGTTTGCCATTCATGGTTCCTCAGCATGGTCTTTGCGCCGTAGAGGACCAGCAGACTGGCACTGCAGTACAACACAAGAGTCTTGGAGAGCCTGCCCCTGAGTCTGATGTAGAGGGAGCGCATGGCCACCGTCACCAGCAGGCAGAAGCCCATGCTGGGGATGTAGAGGACCCGCTCGGCTATCACAAAGCCCACGTAGAAGAACAGGTTGGTGGCAGGGAGAAAGGGGATGGCTAAGAGGCTCAAGGAGAATGCCAGTATATTCTCTGAGCCAGGCAGAAAATGGTACTGGTGACTATCGGTACCATTGGTGGCATTTTTAAGGGACGCAGAGACAACACCTGAGTGGCAGTCGTGCCCGTTGGCGTTGGGCTTCCCGTTGGCAACATGGGCCCACCCACCAGCCTCCACTAGACCCCGGAGTCCGGTCCATGCCAGGAAGAGCAGCATGGTGTAAAAGGTCAAGGTGTGCAGGTTTCTCCAATCCACAGTGTTCTCCAGAAGGGGCACAGCATCCATGGACCAATCAAAGCTTAGCATGTTCGGGCATAGGAGGAGCCATACATTAGCTGCTGGCAGGTAGAGAAAGGTGAGGGTCCTGACCAACAAGCTGGGCGAGTCAGCAGCAGGGTTGTCGGAGTTGGAAAAGCTGGGAGGTTTGTTGCCCATCCAGTAGAGACGAGCCCCCAGCAACAGAGATCCCCACGCAGCCAGAAAGCCCACCCGACCCAGCAGGTAGGTGCTTTTCCTCTGTGGCAGAAACACACACAGGCAATGTCTCAACACATACAGAAAACATGATAATTCATACCAAATGTTAATCTGGGGGAAGTTTCAAACCAAACACAGAAACGTACAATTATTTCCAGCCTGGACCTCACTGCGGGAGTGTCGTGTTTGTGAGTGATGGGATACACTTAAGTGTTTCTGCAATGCCGTTGGAAGCTCACCTCCATGCTCAATTTAGCTGGCTTTGGCCTCGCTCCGTGCTGCTGAGTTTGATCAATGTGATAACAGCTGCCAGTCATAATGCAATTCCCTCACCCGATACATAGAAATGGGGATGTTACACTATGCCACATTTACATCAGCTCCCATGAAGCACCAAATGGGACTAAGGAATCCTCTAACTAATACACCATACAAAAAACGTTTTATTTCAAGTTCCACTTTGGCCAATGAGCCACTCACTTTCATCACAGGAAGACCCTTAAGCAATATTACTTAATGGCATTAAACCTGCACAGTGAAGTTAGACACACACCTCACCTATCACCATATCCATATCCATCATTTTTCAATCTAGATATAACACTGTCCAAACATAGAAGTTATGATGTATTTACAGGCCGTTGTAATGTCTTTCTGCATATCTACGATCATACTTAAGCCATCCACCCTCTCCTACCTATCCCAGTGTTGACAAAGGAGGATTAGCAGAACTGCCAATGTTTATTCTGCTGTCTCTGATGCAGTTTTACAGTTTCCTTTTCTCACAGCATATTGAAACAGAAAACAAACCAGGCATGCATCTGGTGACATATGACTGTTACAAGGGCCCAGTAAAGCAATGGCATTGGAACTGTAAGATGGAGCCGACCACAATGAGGCGACACGCAGTGTGCACTAGATCTGATTATGCGGGTCAAGATGAAGTTTAACTTACTTTACATATGTAACTTGATAGTTAAACTCAAGAGGGAAGGGAAAAAACAACAACTAGTAGAACTAATACAATAACGTACAGTCCCTTAAAAAAAACAGCAAGCTATAAAATGGTTGATTCTACAAGTGATTCAAAAACAAACAGATAGTTACTCCAATAGTTCATTTGTTGCAAACAAAAAAACAAAAAAAAACACAAGGTTATCCTTTCACTCAAAAGATAAAATGTCATCTGGTAGCACTGTCCTCATAGGAGCCTTAGTGAAAAAACAACACATAATAATCCACCCACTTTGTAACAGGTCATCCTGTCAGAAAACAAGTGGCACAGCCTGCCATCCTATAATAACAATAACTACAACAATAACTGTCGTCAACATAGGCGACACAACCATCATGTGGGACAGGGAAGTACTGACCAATTCAACCATTTCAGCAAATGACCCAGATTTAGTGCTCCACTTCAAAGATGAGAAGCAAAGACTGTTGATTGGGCCCATTTCTGTACATTTCTTATCCTGGAACACAGTGGGAAAGCTGAAAGGTGCCCTGTGAGTAAAAAAGTGAGCATCCAGCGACAAAATGCAAATAGTCTGACCTCTAATGACCACTTTTGTCTCCTATTTGCACATACATAAAAAAAGCATGGAGGACAGATCAAAGTAGGTCAGTGAGAGTGGGCTGTTCATAAATAAGTCTGGCTCCCCAAAGAGTAAAGGTTAATTCCAGACATTTATCACTGGCCCTCATTAAGATGAATGAAGGGTGGAGAGGGCATGTAAAGGCAGCCATATGGAATCTTCCAGAAGCTTACAATGAAGAATGATGAACAGAGGACAGGAACCGTCATCACTATCATCATCACCTATGAGGCACAGTGTGCCATTGGGACCAGAGCTTGCCATCAGAGAAAACCTCAAACAGACAGTGCAATACCATAGATAGATGGTCCCATTTACGTCAATGTTTGAGGATAAGCTACACACTTCACTGAAGCATATCGGACTTGGGAAACTCAAGACTGCTACAGCAGGGTCTCTCTGGTGAAAGGAACCAGTTACAGTATTGGGTCTGTAAATGTTGTTCTATCTGCTGTGAATCTTCAGCTTGGCTGTATGGAACCCTCGAAAACAGAGGGTTGCTTAACCTCAATCCGAGCACTTGAGTTGACTGTTTTTCTTTTGAAAACCACAGTCATCCCCAGTGACTCAGATATGAAGCGTCTGAAGGTTTTTGGGGTGTTCAGCTGCATTAATGAATGGACACTGAGGTACATAAAAAACACTAAACTTCTGAAGAGCCTGGTAGAATATTCTTTGATTCTGCTCCAAACTGCAAAGAGTTATACGGGAGCCAGACTGCCATTGGATATCCTTTCACAGATGTTTGTATTCAGCTCAGTTTACTGAAGTTATGAAACATGAAACCTATCCGGCTTATAGCTGTGTGACATTTCTTCTAATACTGACAGCTGGCTTGATTAAGAGGGGAAGAATTGTGCATGGTACTGTCATACTGTGTGTGTGCTCTAGATAGACTATTTTTTCGGTCCCCAGAAGAGGAATTCAATTTTTAAAAATCCAGTGTGTCTGTAGTGTGTATGTGCATGCATGAATTATGTTTATATTACACTGTGGGGACCAGTGTAATAAAAAATGATTATGTTGATGTGGTGGGGACCATTTTTTATGTCCCTACAATGATCTGTGAAATGTAATAATAAAAAAAAACAATATAAGGGATATGCTTGGAATGTTGGGGCTAGAGTTTTCCCCAGAGAAATGAGCAACTACAAGTCTGTGTGTGTGTGTGTGTGTGTGTGTGTCTGTGTGTGTGTGTGTGTGTGTGTGTGTTTGATACACTACTAGGCAAACGCTTTTGTACACTACATGTTTATCAACCATTCTTCCATTTATTTAATAAACTGCAGATTTTTCATTCTTGTTAAGCATAGAACAGTTCAGTAAACAAGTATAAATGAAAATATAAGTAAAATAGAATACATTCCCTTTATAACATGAAAGGATTATGTAATGCATGTCCGATATCCAGTTAACTGGTTGTGTGGTGATGGCAGTCCAATTTTAGGATGTCCTTTAACTTTATATGCACTAGTCAACTTTCATCCCATTAAAATAGAGTGATATTTAATGTCCCTTCTAGAAAGAATGCTTCAATTTTTCTCTGCTGTTGTAACTGCTATAGGAGGTTACTTTGATGAATCCAAGATATGACATTTTCCTACTAATAAAGGTACAAATATGGTGAACATGATACATTTATTCATTAGCAAAAAATATTGATTGTATTTTTAGTGTTAAGTGAGTAACATGTAAATACAGAAAAAAATGGTGTATGCAAAAACTTTTGACTGGTAGTGTATGTAGATTAGTGTATGTAGAAGGTACTGTATGGGGATTAACGTGCCACTTTCTTAGCATAATCTCACATTAACATGTGGCATCCTTCTTGTGTGTGCAGTCGAATATGGAGATGAGAGGTTAGCGTGTAGAGCTTTGTTCATGTTTATACCAACATATACTGCAAGTGAGGTTAAATTCCTAACTAGTTACCACACTACAGTGGGGTTAAGGGTGTTTCATACTTCTCCACATAAGTGCAACACTCATGTTCATACTGTATATGCGTACATGGAATTGCCCGTGGTTCTCCAGTCAAGCTGCATACCCAACATGTTGTATTGATATTTTTATTAATAAAAAATATTAATTATTCTGATATTTCCTGCACATGTACCATAGTAGTGACCTTTGTGTCCATTTGTCTGTGTTTTAGAAATTCAGAGAGCCAGTTCACTGGGTTGTCAACTTTCAACTTTGGCTAGTGTGACATTTTCAATTTGAAACAAGTCAGGCATTTACATGTATGTAACAGTTTTATTACCTTGTAGGGTTTGCAGTGACCTATCCCAACACTCGTCGATAATCATTGTGGACCATAGCTGATCAGTCGGGTGTTGCGAGTCCAGAGTTGTGTGTACACAGCTGCGCGGACACAAATTTGAAGTGCAGTAGGCGTTCGCCCGTGGTACACAATGATGCCAAGCGCACCATAAACAGACACATTGGCTAGCATGCGTGCAAAGATGTATAAACCAGCCTTTAGGCTACAATATGCAGCAATCATGTCTGAAGACCAAGCCAAATCAAGAGGCAATCAGTAACAGCAAAAAACCTATAAATCACCTCAAACTTGAAGCTGAAACATTGGTTTCATGATCAGTCTGCCCTACAACATCATTCCTAGACACACAAAGGTATCATGTGACTATATAAGAGCCATTAATGTTTAACATCTCTCTTTGTTCAGTCAGTAGGGTCAGCCTAGGCACACTGTTGCCTCCCATGGCGTGACAGAGAAGATCAGAAGAAGCCTTGTACAATGTGCATACAATGTGCACTTTAGGGGAGAAGATGAAAGCAAACAGAAACTGTATGCTGTTCAGCAGCAAATCACCAGGGTGCCTAGTGGTAAAGCAATTTATTTAGCCCCCTACTGCTGCTGAGGACCATCCTTACAGAAATTACCGTCTGAACTTCGGCTGACCCTGCGTATAGGTCGGTTTGAAAAGCTGCACCTCACCAGGCCCAGAAGTGAACATCCATCTCGAGATAGATGTCCTGGGCCGGTACACATAAAACTTCCAAAGAATGGTCTTAAGAATGGTCGTACACTTAGACTTAAGAATTAAAAAAAGTCTTAGCAAAAAGTAGGACCTAAGAGCATTGTATAAAGCTGCTAAAAGTAACTTTCAGCAAAGTCTAAGCCCAATTCCTAAGTGCTGACGGAGCCAGCATTTAAGTGTCATGAAATGAGGACTACAAATATAATCCTGCCCCAAATACTAAGTTCAACCAATAGAGGAGCTGTACATTGGATATATTAGGCGTTAGCCCTAACCCTATTTATTATCTATTTTAAGAATTTTATGTGTTTCTCATATTTTAACATTTTTATATGAAAATATGTATAGATTACACTTATTATTGATTATTGATTTTCTCCTTAAGATTTTTATGTTTGGAAATGCATGGTTCAGATAGAATGGCCTTAAAACTTCTTGATTCGTGTGGACTTACAACTTGCAAACCACTGCGACACACCACCACACACTATCCCGCAACATTGGTGCGAGCTCCTACGAACTATCCCGCCTATGGAATCAGATAATATTGGCACAAATCTGATCCCATATCCCGCCCAGTGCCGCAAGCCACTACAAACTGTGCCGCAACACTTCTGCGAGCCACTACAAACTGTCCCGCAACACTTCTGCGAGCCACTACGAACTGTGCCGCAACACTTCCGCGAGCCACTAGGAACTGTGCCGCAACACTTCTGCGAGCCACTAGGAACTGTGCCGCAACACTTCTGCGAGCCACTAGGAACTGTGCCGCAACACTTCCGCAAGCCACTACGAACTGTCCCACAACACTTCCGCGAGCCACTACGAACTGTCCCGCAACACTTCCGCGAGCCACTACGAACTTTCCCGCCCAGTGCCGTGAGCCATTACGAACTGTCCTGTGACAGCAGTTGCAGGACAGTACAGTTCATCTTCTAACTTCTTCTCCTTTCCATTATTACTTATCCAGCATCGATTAACAAGGCTGCCTTTTATATCACGTGGACGCACATGAGCCTTGCTTGTCAAGCTTGGCTTGAATTTGATTTAATACACCTGAATTTTGTTCATGGAACTCAATGAGCCTGAAGTGAAAATAGGGTGACTCAAGTGAAGCTATTACAAATGATTCTCAATTTTATGAGCTCGCTTTGTGGAACAGCCCGCAAGTCTTAACACTTAAGAATGTTTATACATGGCACTTAAGTCTAGGAGTAGGAGCAAAATCATGTTACTCTTACAATCGTGACGCATTAAAGAGTGAAATTTTACTCTGAGAAGTTTTATGCATACCGGCCCAGACTTTTTTGGTGGCATGCCATCCTGCCCTGACAATTTAACACCTGCCAGCTAATTCATTCAACTGGCCTATCGGCCTGCACAGAAAGCAGCTACACACACCTCTTGAATTGGATTGTGGGTTGCAGAGACAGATGGGTTGAAATTGTATGCAGTGTGTGGATTATATGACTAGATTGTGTTTCATAGATTATCTGGCAACTCTGGTAATGTCAGACAAAGATGAAAAAAAATATGGATCTGTGTGTGTTGATTAATAATAACAAAGTTTGAGGGTCATGCAAATTCGTCCTGGGACAAACAACAAAATGGGAGGGCGCCTGGAAGATGGTCTTGAAATTTAGTATAGGAGAAACCTGGGAAGAACAGGATTGTTGATATGCATATGTCTTATGGGATGTTTGCCAGGCCAGCCTCATTAGACATGACATGTCAGCCTCTCTAAGTTCAAGAGATATTTACTGGTATTGTTAAACTGTTCCCACCTACTACTAACCCCTAGAATTGCTGTTATCTGAGAGTAAAGCAAATTGAATAACTCTTAGTTAGCAGATGGACATGCCAAACTCCTTATCCTTCAGGGGATCTTTAAACCCCACTCCTACAGACCCCTGCCACTCTAATATGGTCAATGAAAGCTTTGTCCCCTTTTGTCTCTGACCCAGTCTATCTTAAAATAAGTGGTTTAGCACAAGTTGGTAGGAGGCAATGGGTGTTTTTGTAATACTGTCTCCATCAGGTTACAAATGAAACAATTCAGTTTTCGTGAGGTAGGCATGTAAAGAAAATATCTTTGGTGATAAAATGCAAAGCAGACCAATTAAGGGACTCTTACATTCAGAGATTATTATTCTGGACACTTAGAGAGAACAGGGGAAAAGAGCAGCAGAAAAATTAAAATTATCTACTGCTATCCATTCTGGAGGGAAACATGGTGCCATTGACAATGGAAAAAATAAAAGAAGCATACACAGTCGACAGAATTTGGAGAGGTGAGGATCTTCTCATCTCCAGGTCTCTTTGCAAATTCCTTCTCTATACTGGGAATATTTCCATATGGTCCTCCAACTAGACAGGAGAGTCTTGTGAGCTCCACCTAGCAGAGTGAAACCCAGAGCAAGTGTAGAGCCTCAAGAGTTCCACCCACTCATACACTTTGACAACTAGGCTTCTTTTGAAAACACAAGCATTAAATCACGCGATAAACAAGGATACTGTCACTTGGAAAGAGCATCCTGCAGGTCAGACTTCACAGAACCTACCAAGTAGCCTATAAAACCCTAAGGTGATCATAAGCTGCAGAGCAGATCTGAGTCGAACAGAAAATATTTACCTTTTATGGTTCGGAGGCTACAGAGATTACTGACAGTGATAAGATATTCTGAGATACCTACTCTGTGCAGATTTTAGCATATTTGTGCCATCTTGGCTTGGATTTTATTTGAAAGTATTAATTCTTCAGCTAAAGATACACACTATATGGACTACTCATTCGATAGATTTTCACATTTGATGCAAATGACTTCATAACATATTCTGTCCTCTTTAATAATGAAACTCACCTTCTCATTACCCCTCACTCTGTAGCTCAGTACATTCGCAGTGAAAATTTCAGCTTTAACTAAAGTAATACAGACATGCTACTGCTTTTTAAGCTGGAAGCCACTCAAACGCAGAGATAAATAAACTCAGAAAAATGTCACCTATAAATATTTTTAAGCTGGTAGCTACTCAAACGCAGAGATAAATAAACTCAGAAAAATATCACCTATTAACTGTATTGAGTAATTTTATATTGAAGGGGTTATGTTACCTGCTGTTCAAGCTACTAACAGAATAAAACCGAAATATGGGAACAGAGGTGCTTGAAATGGGATCTGTACACCCAAAATGCCTTTTCACTGGAAAAACTCATTAAATAAAACCACAGTAAAAACTATGATCCACAGTACCGGCCAGTTTGCTCCTTTCCAATTCTCTGCTTTAGCACTTTGGAAAAATGGCCCCATCCAGTATGACCATGATCCAAATCTGTTACGACTAGGGATGCACCAAATCCAGGATTCGGATACGGCCGAATCCTGGGCTTTTTGACGGGGTTCGGTTTCGGCCGAACCTTAGATTTATTTTCCACCAAAACCGAACCCTAGACTTGCACTACGACGTCACACGGCCGTTGATTACGT
>JAABNY020000063.1:29641046-29653178 GCA_015164015.2 Brevimyrus niger | reverse complement strand
CAGAGTACTCCACTGGTTGGTTGAAACAAAATCCTGGTCTGGATTTGTACTTTCTGGACCTGAAATTTCCACCTTTGTACCTGTCATGTTGACAAAATCTCAGGCCAGACCCCCCAGCTGGCAAAATATACTGTTGCAACTTAGTAGCTCTCCAGATTATTTTCTTTGTAAATGTAACTCACTGTAAAAAAACGTTGGAGACCACTGCTCTCAGATTTGCAAAAGCAGTGATATCTCCTACTGTAACAGCTGCCTGGTGTGGGGGCGATGCACTTAAACTGTAAAGCCAATCAGGCGGACTGTAAAGCAGCCCTAGGCCCAGCCAGGGCAGCCGTTCTGATCCTCATACTGCATGCACACTCACCCTTCTGCTCACCAAGCATTAGTGATGCATTAGTCCTGTTTCATGCAGTGCTCTCAGTTCACTGCGGCTAAATTCAGCATGACGGTACAGCAAGACTGTTAGCCGATTTGGACAGGGGTTTCAAGATCCAGGAGAACATTCCAGCACCCTGCATGTGCCTAGCGGCCATCATACACGAATCTTCGTCAATCATTGATCAATAAGGGCGCAATGGTATCACATGACCAAAACATAACCACCTCACCAGAACAAAGTGGAGACAAGTGAGTTGTGATGATGTGGTGATGATGATGATGATGGTGATGATGATGATGATGATGATAAATACCACCAGTGTTTACTGTTAAGTCTACAAAGTCCCAGGATACAGTCTTCGCAGATCCAGTAAAAATTGACCAAACAGCAGTGGTAGAGCTCAAAAGCATTTCCTCAAACACATATCTATCACACGCACAACAAATGTATTCTGCCATGCTGTTTCAATAGATTACAAATAAGCTGGGGGTGGCTAAAAGAGGCCATTTGCAGTTTTAAATACTGATGTCCTTGTGCTACTGGAGAACAGCGAGCACCAGCCAGATAAACGACTTTGGCTTTGTGGCTGTACACAGACATGACTGCTAGAGTATGTTCACTGTAAATGTTTCACTGCTGTTTTGTATAACCGAATAAAAACCCATTCTCATGATGATTTTTTTAAATCATTATTTATACCATCATATGATAAGAGTTCCAAACACAACGGGCATGTTTCTTTCATCACCCAGCATTAAAGTGGCTGTAGTAATTTTTGCTGGAATGGCTGTTCTCAGCTCCGCTTCTTGCACCATGCTTTAAGCCCTTGGCACCATAATTTCCAAAAGTATGCAGAAGGCCTCTGCGTGGGGCTTTTCCAATATGTGAATGTTGCCCGATCAGACACAGTGCTCCTCACTATGTGCCAAGACACTGTGGCATTGACTCATTATTCATCCAGGTGACTGCCCCAGCTCCTTCTTTCTTCCATCTCCTCACCAAGTCCTTCTGCTATCTGCTCTTGCCAACTTCTCCTAATCACACCATAAGCCAGCTCCTCCTTTAAGCACGCATGCTGCATGCCCCCCATGCAATTCTGTCATCCACCCTCCCATTGTTCTACCATCAAATTAATGCTTGTTATTCAACCACAGCTACAAAGCTAGGAATCGGGAATCCCCATCCCCCAGCTGAGATCCCCAACCAGCTTGGTAGTCAGCCTGATTATACTGGGATCTTGTACAGAAAGAGCTGATTGCATTAATATTAGAGGTCGACCGATATGGGTTTTTCAATAGCTGATGCTGATGACGATACTTAACAGTTAGGGTCAGTCGATGGCCAATATTTGCTGCCAATTTTTTTTTGCTGATAACTGGACATTTTCCCCTCTATTTGCATGGTAAAATATTACATTAATAACAATAAATGATACACAAAATTTATCAGCTTAGCATTTATTGAATACTGACTGTAAATTTAAATATAAACTGAAATAACAAAAACACAATACAATTTGTGAACAATAACTCAAACTTGGCTTGGTGAAACACTGCCTTACAGGACTAGATTTTTGTTCAACCATCAGACAGCAATTACTAAAGCAGAAGAAAAATGCAAGGTTTACATTTTTATTATAGTGCCTTCGTCTTCAATTCATTCTACAATTCCAGTATTCCATGCACATTAAAACTACACTAATACATTTTGAAAGAAAGAAAAACACTATTAACTAAGTGCATCATGGTACGATGAGTAGTGTACAAGGCCGAAAACTTTTCACTATCATGTTGTTTATGTTGTTAACAGACCAGAGGTGGAAATTTCAGGTCCAGAAACTACAAATCCTGACTGTGATTTAGTTTCAACCAACCAGTTGGGCATAAAAAGTCACAGTTACAGAGTACTCCACTGGTTGGTTGAAACTAAATCCTGCTCTCGATTTATACTTTCTGAACCTGAAATTTCCACCTCTGTAGCAGACAGATAGCTTATAAGCCAAACTCACAATCAGAATCTAGTGATCGCAGAAAATAAAATAACTTAAATACTTGTCGTATTACACAGCCTTGTTTGCAAGTCCCTAATGATTGCGATGTTGTTGACGGATCAGCCTGTGTAAAGGATAGACTAACTGCAAATCTGTGCACTCTTTATCTAGACGTCTTACAAATAGTTTGAATCTCCGCTCTGAAATGCAAACAAGTTGCACAGAAGGACCATTGTCAGTATCAGCTCAACTGCATGGTAACCACGCTTTCGAACAAACAGTATTCTCCGCCCTGCATTGTCCTTAGCAGCTCTGTCTCCCCAAGGACTGTGCTGTCTGTGATCGGGCCCGAGAAACACAACTCTCACACAAACTGCAGTTTTTCAGAGAGCTGCCTACCCCCCACAGAGTGAAACTCTGTCACAAGAAAAAAGCAGAATTGATAACATCTGGCTAATATGGTAATAATTAAAATTAACAATTAAAATGATTTTTAACTATTAAAAAAATGTCTGTGAGCCCATAAAACTAAGTGTCAGAATCAATTATCCTTAACATTACCTGTACAGTTAGTTGAAGGCTCATTATCATTACGCCAGTTCCCGACAGTGTATTTTACGTTCTCTTTCAAAAGCTCTTGCATTTCCTTTTAAAGCAACATTTCATAGCAAACCAGTTAAATAGGTCTTTGAAAGATCAGAATTTAAGCCTTACTGTTTTCTCCCAGGACTCTTCCCAAACTTCTGGCTGGGGTCCTGCACAGGGCAGCATGGGTCACGTGTTCCACAGCAACAATAACACCGGGCTGCCCGCAGATCGCATACTAAACTCAGATATCAGCCGATGCCGACACATTAAAAAAACAGGCCCAAAAACAACCAGCTGTTATACTGGTCGACCTCTAATTCATATACACAAATCTAAAAGCCATTCCATGTGAAACTGCCTCACCAGGGCACAACATAGTCTTACCATGTGGACAGGTAATACAAGATATCTACCCGCAGTGAGTTTCTGGTTCCTCTGCATCCTCTGCTCACCCTGGGTATTGCGCATCTAATCAAGCGCCGACTGACACACGTCCATCAGACTACCCATCCATCACTACAAGCATGAGCACAGACAACATACACAGTTACTGCGCCACAATACAGCTGTGTGCTTCCTCCAGTAAAGGGTGTTAGCAACCAGCCACAATGAAAATGCCAGTCAGAAGGAAACAATGAGAGCTTCTGATAACAAGAGCTAAATGACCAGATTAAAATAAGTTCTTTCACCAAACCAGCAGTGACATCAATCAGCTAGCTACAGGATTAGAACCGGTGACGTACCAACCCACAGTGTCACACATTCCTGGTTTCATTAGATGACTGCAACACCAGAAGAAATCGCCACCAAACCATCAAACTCTGGGTCTAATTTTGGGAATCTCACGCAGATAGAGGTGCCACAGGAAGGCCAAGGCTGTTTATCAATACCAAGAATGCAAAGAACATACTTGTGTTCTTTGCAAAAGCAGTCTTGATAACATGCCTCCTAAGAAAGGACTTGGGATACGGTGAATCATTGGATTTTTCTCATTAATAATAATATTAATAATAATTTACACTATTGATCCCCGTGGGGAAATTCTTTTTTTAGCTTCCCTCAACTTGCTCTTAGTAGAGCAAGCTGTCCGCGAAAGGCAGCCACCTGTAGTGGCGCCCAGGGAGCTGGGGGTTAAGGGTCTTGCTGAAAGACCTGCAGACGTGCTGAGGCCAGGCGACCTTGTGATTACAGGCCCACGGCTTAGCCCATTAATTTAATGACATCCAGGCAGTTTTACTATGCTCTGTACTTCTGTTTTTGTGTATGCAATAAAAGATGACAGCAAATGGGCACGAGAGAACATAAGAGCAGTCAACTACATGTACTGACTGACACCCCAAGTCTTAGAAACATACCTTAAGTCCATGATGACTCAACAGAACTCTCTGTATAATACTCCAAAGTGCTTGTCCAGAGGACTGAGCATGGAGGTGTGTAGCTTTTTATTTATTTACTTCCATAAACTGCACACTCAAACTGCTTCTACCCGCACAGCAATTCTAGCATTTTCTCCTTTTTATTAGTTTTGATAAATAAGAGTGACAGGACTTTAATACAGATGAAGTCACTCATGATGTTTTACCATCTCTCAATGGGGATATGGCATCCACATTCAATGCGCTTCTGTCTCAGGGTGAGCTGAACCACGAAAACTGTTCTCGCCCTCAGTGATGTCATTCCTGGTGTATAAGCCTAGTTGTAATCATTAATCAAGCCAGCCTAGATCAAGCAAAAACTTAAGACCTGAATCACCCAGACCTAATTAATGCATCTGTAATCACACAACCATGAATCATGGAAGGCAAATGCTACACAGTCATTTATTACGGTTCCCAGAATCACAACACCCTAAATCAACAATCTCTGAAAACCTGATTCAGGTAGTACTGGGGAGAAAAAGTCCATAAATCACATAGACCTGAATTGAATACATCATTCAAATAACCCCCAAATAAAGTGGTTTTAAGTCAAACTCCAGAATCACAG
Organism: Brevimyrus niger; assembly: GCA_015164015.2. Lineage (NCBI taxonomy): Eukaryota > Metazoa > Chordata > Actinopteri > Osteoglossiformes > Mormyridae > Brevimyrus > Brevimyrus niger. The sequence goes on along the minus strand of JAABNY020000063.1, from coordinate 29,648,235 downwards.
TGTCTTCATCTTTCAGGGCTGCATATAAAGGGAACAGAAGCCAAACTGATTTAAATGTATTAAATTCTTTTCATTGCCAGGTTATTTTTTGAAGGCTGTCTGGTGGGTATTTAAACTGTGTGATAGAAACATCTTCTGAAGATGTTCCAAGAGGGATATTCAGGGTGTTACATCATGACATATTGAATTTCATGCTGCAGGAGTCGAGGGTGTAAGTTTTTACCTTATAGTTTTAACAAAACAACAATCTGAGACAGAGGTCATTATATCAGCGCATTAAATCCACCAAACAGTGCAAGAGAATAGAAACTTTCTTCACGAATACTGACGCTACACTTTCAAAATCGGTTATCCATTAATTTGATTCTAAATTCTTATCTAAATTATAAAGAGTATATAGTTTATCCAATGATATTCTCTCATTATATTACTTTTATTTTTAGCAATTTTATTACAATTTCAGCCGGGCCCCTATGACAAATTCTTGCACCGACATCTACAGAACCTGAAAAGCGGCCCTGACACCCTCCTCACTCAGACAGGGCTCTATTTATGACCAAGCCAGGTGCGGGAACCAATTTTATGGAGGCTGGCTGATAAATGAATGCCATAAATCCACGGGCTCGTGCCTTGGCCGCATATCGCATTGAATGTGGAGTCACTGGCCTGTGTTGATTCCTCACTGCAGGCAGGGAGAGAGGCTACCCTGGGGACCCGATGACCCCATTACCTGCAGCCACGAGTCTGTCAGAACAGCTGAACTTCCATGTTTCCTTAGGGCACCATTTGAAGACAGTGGATAACCGTGGGTAACAGCGTAAGCGTTAATGTAACATTTCAATGATTTACCATGAAAACATGCACATTACGTTTATTTAGCAGATGCTTTCATCCAAAACAGCACAGAAGCGAGGATCACAGAGCAGTCAGCCAGTCCCTGGAGCAACTGGGGTTAAGGGCCTTGCTCAAGGGCCCAATGGTGACATCACTCTGCCAGCTACAGGATTGGAACCAGCGACCTACCAACCCGAGGTGTCTCATATGACCCCTGAAAAGCCCCCTAATGACGATTAAATCAATCGTCCACTTTGCATTAATGCAAGCCCTGGTGTACACTTCAGGATGGAGCACACACCCCAGATATATTTTATAAATGTAGCCCACCAATTTGCATCTTGAAAAAACCAACAATGGAATACTATGCTAGCCGGGAGGTCTGTCACAAAAAATTGACCAATGAAATAACACTCCTAGACTGTCCTGTCTATAGGTTCCCTTAAACTGTTCAAAGTGAAAGTGTTGTCTATTATCCAGCTCATGGTTAGACTCCCCCTCCCCCAGCTTTTATCTCATAGAAGACCTCATTAAAAACACAATGGCCTTTGTGTCAAGGACATCCCTTCTGGCGCTACTGCCTTTCGACAAAGTGATGCATCAGAGCCATGTGGTCCGACCGAGGCATTGCACTACGTTAAGGACGCATGTATGTGGTCATGGAGAATGCTGGGAAAATGGATCCTCCAGTGCAGCACCCATCATTGGCACCGGACAATACCATCATGGATGACCAGCCAAAGGAAAGGTGCCTTGATTCATTCCAGCAAGCCAAGACATCTGCAGAATCTGATGTGCTTAAAATGCAGAAAAGCAACAAGAACATTTTGCAGAGAAAACAGCAACTTTAGCCATTTACACGGTTGGATATTTTACCTTTCTGAGTACTATACGAGTCCTCCTGGGAGCATAAACACTGGTTCCCTTCATAAAATTGCTATGCGAAGCAGAGAATGTATATGCACTCAAGGTTATTTAATTAAATGCACTTTCTAAAGCTATGTTCAAAGACGTCAAAATCCTCACGTGGCTTTAAACTGATCATACAAGGCTTCTATAATCCAATCAGAAACAAGATACATTAAAAGCAGAAATAGATCTGACACAGTACAGTACAATCAACTATGTAAAAACATGATAGGCTGACCATAAGTTAATGGAATTAGTTAAAGTTAATATTACTGCTGCTGGATGCTAGTCCTGATAGAGGTTGCAAGGTTTCCGATTTAGTCAGTATGATGCTGTACAGTAAAATAAAGAGCTACTCATCTAATCATCAAGCAATGTGTCACTAAAACGATAAGCAAAAAGTTGTTCTCAAATGTCAAAACAATGCTATTCCAAAGTGTATTTTTAAGCTACTGTAGCATAAAGCTAGCCCAGCATGGAGACTCGGTGGGTAGGACAATCACCTCTCACCTCCACAGTTTTGGGTCTTATGGCGCTTTCCATTATTTCTCTCCAAGTCGGAACTCGGATGAAAATGTCACCAAACGTCACAAAAAATGTCACTTCCCGTCAGAAACACGCCTCTTATGACATTGATATCGGACAGAATTTTGTCAACCGAGTTGCCCCTGTGACGTAATTTTAACATGGTGGCTTACACACTCAACAGTAATTCTATTTTATAAATACTTTAAAATGTTTAATTGTTAAATGTATAATGGTTATAAATGTAATTGCACGCAATTTAGATAATTCCAATCATGACCATAAACCGTATCCTAGCATATCAAATTTTTACCAGACTTATTAGTGTCTTTGGTTTAGTAGTTTTTTTTGCCTCTCAAAAAAAGAATATCGCTCTGAATGTACTAAAATGTTTTATAAAGCTTTTAATGTGGTTTGACTAGTTTGTTTCTTGTTTGTCTGTCTGAAAAAAATAATCTCATTCCAAATCTGCTAAAAAAAAAAAAAGCAACAACACACAGCAGCGTATTCATTCAGGCAGCCATGTTTGTTCCGAGATGTGGTAGCTCCAACGGGAGACTGTCAGAAGAAAGATGAATGAATGGATGGAGGGATGGATGGTTGTATGTAACAATCTGATAGAGAAGGACCCAGTCCCACTCAGTCAAGCAGGACACATTCACCGCACAGCAACTGTTGGTCACCATGATAATCATGGACAAGAGGTGCCACTGAGTGACAGTGACCCAAGGGTGTGTTATACTGTGCGCCGTCTGCTGAAATTGAGTCACTAATTAAGTCTAAATGGAAAACCTCAGGCACAAATAACACGTTAGTGGAACTGCTATTCACTCAACCCACCTTAAAAAGGCTCCAAGTAATTCAATAAAAACAAACAAAAGAAAGAAAATCCCCAACCAGAAAGCAGATCTGCCCCATTGCGTGAGACGGAGACTCTCAGAAACCCCATAAACATACCCAAAACCCCTAAAACGGCCACGTAAACAGCACCAGCAGCCATATGAGGCACATGGCGGCCAGTTGTGTTTTTTAGGACGGCTCATTTGAGCATTTTAACTTTACTGCCACAAAATTACCGAAACCACACAAGCCTCCTGCTCAGCCTGTGGGCTCCACTGCCTCTTGTTTGCGATACTCCTCAAGGTCTTTACAAACACTGGCTGAAAACCATGGAAAAAAAACATTGAGAGGAAAAAATTATTTAAGGGACTGCAATAAACAGGTTCAAAGTAGCCCTGGTTAGCAGATTACCAAAGCAGAAAGTTTCACTTGGAGGAATGGCAGTTTGTTTCAGTCCATATCCCACAATGCACCAAACTCTGTTAAAAATTGTTCAGGAAGTCAGGGGCAGACCACAGCTTGACAATACTGCAGCGGGATGCTTTCTAAGAGTCTTTTCGGGGCAAGTCGTGGTTTAATGACCACGACACGGTTTGTTGTACCTGTGTGCTAGAAAGTAGAGATCATTGTTTGGGTCACTGTGGACTTGGATTGATACTAAGCCCTGGATCACAGCCTCAGTCCAGAGGTGGAGACTGTGTTCAACACTGCTCGCAGTTCTCAGATTATGCTCCCAGGTTTTATTCAATGGGCTTCACAAGTCTCCAGTAACATTCCTCCATCGCATATTGGCCACAAGAATATTAAAAGGCAATACAGTTCACTAACAGTGCTGCGCTATTAAAAGTAAGATTCCCTCGACACATTGAATCAGGGATAATCGGTTTTCTGTGATTGGTGACTCCTGCCTAGGTGTAAGCGTGGGTCACATGCCCGTCCTTCTCAAGTCATCAGGCAGTTGCATTCCTGTGGGACTTGTCGCCCTCCTGCCAAGGCTAAGCCTCTTGCAGCACGTACATTAACCACTAGGTTGCAGGCTCATGTCTGAGGCTGCCTCAGCCATCTGCTGCTAAGGAGGCTGAAGGTAAAATCTGCTGTTAAAGCCCAAGGTTTAGTGCTGCCAGATATCCATCCCAGACTACCAAATGTGGATTTACCACAGGGAAGCCCCTGTGTAATCCCAGAGGCCGGTCATTGACACCCTCAGCGTTCTGTCTGGAAACACGGATTTACAACTTTTCTTACCTTTGCAACGTTCTACCCTCTCATGTCTTGTGCAGACTTGCCACCCACTGCATATTTTAAAGGATCGTCCTACATTGAAGAATTAAATGTGTCCCATCTTTGAACACACACAAAACGTCTTTGACACCCTGGTTCGGAAACTTTGTGAAGACCCATATTTCTTCAGATTAAAAGTGTGAAATTCTGTTACAAATTCTGAGATCCTGGGCATGATATTAAACAAGCACAATGAGCAACAAGCTGATCGGAGCATTTGAGCGGAGTAGAGTGGAGCGTGAGCATGGAGCGGAATTTGGTCAGAGCGCGGAGCGTTTTTTTAACTAAGTCTCGCTGTAATTTCGCTCTGATACCGCTCATACTACGATTCTGAGGCGTGCCCAAATCTACCTAGAATTCATCTGTACAATTATCAAGACTGTTACACAAATTTGCCGAGATGGAATCCGCAAAGTATTTCACGACGGAAACTGACAAACCATACAAGTGTACTATTCTTATCAAATGTATAGATGACAGTAATGTAGAGCAAGAACAACACTGCGGTGAAACTGTTTCAGTGAGTGAAGATTCACTTTGGATTCACTTTTCTCAGAAACATGAGAGTGTGCTACGCGAAAGGTGGAAGCCAGAGCAAAACGTGAGCAAGTTGTATATGGCTGTAGCATATCAAGTCTATAAAGTAAATTAAAAGTATAAAAGCCTATAAAGTAAATATTGGTAATTACATACATTTGCTTTGTCATTCAAAGTAGGACAGGATAGGATTTTTTTAATTTCACGTAAAGCTGTCAGCGAAATTTTATTTTATAGAGAGACGGAGTAGTAGCATCAACAGAAAAAAAATGATTTCAAATGTGGATGCTTAGCCTGTATATTCTTTAGGTTATTAAGCCCAGATTCCATTATTTGTAAGCCAACTTTTGTGTGGAATGGCATTGCCAAACCAGTCCGTTGTTGCCTATATGTTGCTTAAAAATAAATATTTTCTGAGTGGCAATGTTGCCGTTGCTCATATTTCTTTATGATACAAGGCTTCGGTTTAAGGTGACATTAGTTAGGCATGCAGATTATTTGTCCCTCGTCTAAACTGGAGAGAGCGGGGAGCGATTTGACTGGAACGGGAGGAAATTTTAGTGGCGCAAGAAGCGGTGTTCAAGCGGAGCAGCTCTGAAGCTGATATACATAAAACACTTATTCAAAGAAACCCTGGCTGGATGGTGCATGAAACACCCTCCTGGAGCTGGTCCCCCGATCCAACAAAGTTTCAGAGTGATTAACAACATCACAAGGAGGGGACACAAAAGGCCAATGTCAGTGGCTCCTACCCTTTGCATACTATTGTAAATCCAAGGACACGCTTCAATGTGAAGGGCAGAGTTGTCAGACAAAAACAGATTGCCACCCTAAACAGGAAAGTGGTCGTCTCAACAGAATAGCTCCTGGCACTGTGAAAACGGGACACCATGCTCTCTAGAGGGATGGCACGGTCAGTCATGCCCACCCCCCCCCCCAACCAAAGGACCCCAAATATCGCCAAAGTAACGGGGGGGGGGGGAAATCAGTGACTACGACAGACTGAGGCCTGAAAAAGTAAGAGCTGCACAGTGTTTTTATAAAGTAACCCATAAATCTGGAAATCTGTTAATGTGACACACAAATAACCTTGGCGTACAACAGTCGCAGCAAAAATAAGGCCAAGGAGGTCTGAAATGCAGTTCTGCACATTATGCAGGGGCCTGATACACTCTATCCCACTCTTGTTAGGCAGTCTGTAAGAGTGTTTTCCCAGAATATAAGCTGTGCCGAGGTAATTAAAGGATGTCCGGAGACTGCAAAACACAGCAGTAGAGTTTTCGGGGGATTAGCTGTTCTCATTGGTCAGGTAAGACACATATGACCTTTGCTCTTGCATCTCATTGGTCATTTGTGCATATCACTGGCTATACCTCCTGCAAGCTAACCTTTTCCAGGCACTTATGTGACCAAGTTTCACAAGCACGACCTCTGCTTCTTCATACCATTGGACACTAGCTGACATTGTGACAAAGCCATGGGCTACGTGGCCATGCAGGAGCCTTATTTAGGCCACATGCCCTGCAGGGGTACGAATACCACAAGGATCAAATTTAACACAAAACGCATTTCTCCTGGGGACCAACCAGTGTTTTTGGTTGTATTCCTTATGAACGTGGATCAACTTATAAAGTTCCAAACATAATTAACACTTTCAGTTGTCTGAGACTGATCGACCAGTCATGCTTAAAATGTATTTTCCCACTAAAGAACAGGCATCAGTGAAGCCTTCAGGCTGTGTATGGATTTAAAAGGTGCAACATTATCCTTAAAAAAAAAAAGAAAAGAAAATATGTTACACTGACATACAATACACCTTTGCTGTGAAACATTGAGGGAGTTTGTTTGCTGTAAGGTAGCAAAAACATTACAGTTTAGCTAAATTTGAGATTTTGGACCCTGAGGTTTTTGTGCTGGAACATCATGCTTTGTAAGCTACGTGTGCATTGTCTGTAAAAATTAAATGCTACTGATGTACTGAGTATCCTGGTGAGCAGACTATTTGCGCAGCCAGACAGGAAGGAACCACTGCATGCGTAAATTATAAAACTGGCAAGTCTGCCTCTGCAGTCCTCAACAGTCAGATAGAGCTGAGGACAGGTCACAGATGGAGTGATGCACGTGTACGTGCCACTCACGGCAGACCATTCCATGGCAGAGAAGTGTGTGTGTGCGTGTGTGTGTGTGCACTGAATTTACAACATCTGCTGTGGCTAAATGTGGTGCAACGTGTGTCAGTGAGTGTGTGAGCGTTAGGGATTGT
>JAABNY020000063.1:29613246-29635014 GCA_015164015.2 Brevimyrus niger | reverse complement strand
ACTGAGACCCTAGCAACGCCTTCCGATACCCTAGCAACCACCTAGCAACACCTTAGCAACCACCTAGAATTGCATAGTGACACCCTAGCAACCACCTAGAATTGCTTAGCAACACCATAGCAACCACCTAGCTACACCTAGCAACCACTTAGCCTCCTTATTAGATGTGCGAGCTCTTCCTCGATCAGCAGAATAGGCCCATCTCAAAATTACTTCAGGAATTTTCGTTTTAGTTTTAATCTATAATTTTGTGCAACAAAGAGTGTGACCAAGGGGTAAAATGATAAAGACAAAATTTCTCAGCTACCATGTCTCCAACAGCACTGAAAAAGCTAGAGACACACAGATGGAAAGGCAATGCTCAAATCTGCATTAATCATTGATATTTCACCTGAAAAATCTGTAAATAAAATATGAAAATGGACCACATTAAGTGCCATCATATACTCTACCAGTGCAGCATTTCATTGGTTTCAGTACCAAAATGCAATGTTTATTTTCAGGGCTAGAGAACTAAAATGATTAAACAAATAGGGTGCAGGTGGGATCGCCCCCTCCCCAGCTAAGTAGCTGTTTGCCCCCAGCCAGACAAACCTGCAGCTTTGAATGGCCGGGATGGGGAGCTGGCAGCACAAACTAACCACAGGATAGGCAGGAACCGCTACAGGGACAAGGGAACCTCACCAAAATGAGCCACCGGTTGTCGGTATGGGTGTGGGAGGGGGGTGTTTATGGCATGGCGTAAGCCTTTCCCTGGTGAGCTGCCCCAGAAAGGGGTGGTTCTGCAGGAGTCTGGCAGCCCAATGGTGATTCACAGCCCAGAGGACAAGCCTCGTAAAGCCCTTACAGCCAGAGATAGCAGAGAAAAACCTCAGCCAGCCGTCACAAAAATCACAAGGAGATGAACCCAACTGAAATGAAATGAGGCTTTATTTACACAAGGATGAATACTTCCATCCATCCATCCATCCATCCCCTTCCTCTTTTCCAGGTCAGGTCGAGGGGGCAGCAGTCTAAGCATGGAAACCCAGACTTCCCTCTCCCCGGACACTTTGTCCGGCTCCTCCGGGGGAATCCCGAGGTGTTCCCAGGCCAGCCGAGAGACAGTTTCTCTAGCGTGTGCCAAATCTTCCCCAGGGCCTACTCCCAGTGGGACATGCCCGAAACGCCTCACCAGGCGGCATCCTGACCAGATGCCCAAACCAGCTCATCTGGCTCCTCACGAATACAGATATAATAAAACATTGGACTGCGAATAACTTGGTCTGCGAGTGTTTTGCAGGACAAGCGGAAATTTTCAATACATTTTAACTTGATAAACGAGCGAGGTCTTGCATACTGTTTATTACATATACACTTTGTCTGCCTAGCGTCACATGATCACAAGTGAGCCGATGGTTCTTCTTTCTCTTTTGCTGTGGGATTGTGGGTAATCATTTCCCATGCTTGGTCTCAATCGGCGTGCCTCACTCGTATAGTCAAAATGTGTATGAAAAGCACCACCCGAATAAGGCCGTAGCTGAGCGAGCGATGAATCTGCTTAACAACAATGCAATGTCCACATTTCCATGAAATCGAAAAAGAGGCAAAAGCAGCTGTCATTGGATAGGTTCCTTGTTAAAGTCGCACAAAAAGCAGAAGATTTAAGTGAGCCAAAAGATAGCAGTGATTCCATTAGTTATAGTGAAAGTCATCCTACAAAATAACCCCCCTCTCTTTTGTCTCCCTCACACTATCCACGATTCACGATTAAGTGCAGGTTCATTTGTTTTATGTATTTCTACTTTATATTATGTATTAACCATTTTCATATGAATATTTTTGGGTTGTGGAACGATTTATCCGAGTTTCCATTATTTCTTATGGGAAAATTTGCTATGGATTACAAGCACGTTTCCGGAAACAAATTATGCTCGCAAATCAAGGTACAGCTGTACGTAGAAATGTCTTTAGGTTTCACATATCTTTTTTACTCTATTTGGGATCAGCACCCCCTGGAGTATTTTTCAGGGGTGGAGTGCCTTGTTGAAAAGCTTAAGGTGGATGTAACTTTTCTACCAAGGATGGGATTTTAACCACCAGCTTTCCAATCACAGGCACAGAGGCCTAATCCAGAGAGCCACAAACCATCCCCTAGGAACCTAAGGCCAAAGGACCAGTAAGCGTCTCTAAAAAGTAGCCAAAAAAATGGACACATTTGTGGTCAGGGTCAAGGGCATCTCACACAGGATATGACATCTCCTTCATATCCAAATACTACTCAGCCATTCTGAAGGTTTATGGGTTCACAAACATGCCCCATTGTTCCCAAAAGACTCATTCCTAGATTACAATGTGTGACATTACCTTGATTGATAAACAATTTTGCCTTGAACAACATACAGGTCAGGCAAGCTTGGGGGCAGAATGCAGGATCAGCCAGTGTTCAGCACCCTGGAGCAGCTTTTGGGTTGAGGTCTTTGCTCAAGGGCGCTACAGTCAGATGATGACTCTGCCAACCATGAGATTCAAACAAACAACCGCCAGGACAGGGGCACAGACCCCCCCCCCCCCCCACCTAAAACAACCGTTGAGTTCATTTTAGAGTCCATTCATAGTTTTTATTTTAACAACCTGCAAAATCCACTTAATACAACGAAGCTCAAAGGTGGCTAAATATCAGTAACTATGGCTTAGAGTGAATCAAAATGGAAACTCCTTCACCTTTAGCAGACAGGTTAAACACCACAACACGGCACAGCGATCCTAAAACATGGCACTGGAGGGCGACAATGTCAGCCTGATTCTTGAGGTAAAAAAAAAAAAAAAAGTAAAAGTAAAATGCAAATTCAAGGAAACCTAAGATTATGAGGCTTAATTAGAAATATTTAAGTAATAAATACTGTATGGATTCTCTCATGGTCAATACCATGGGTAGGTCACTATTTGTGTTTTTCTGTACCTTTCTTCAGCAGTATCCTTCTTTGGGGACCTTAAGGAATTAAGAGGATGTCTTAGACCAAATACTGCATTTGCAGCTCAGCATGGGTGAGTGCAATTTCCTACTGGGATAGGGTCCATCTTTTAGAATTAATAAGAAGAACCTCCACCCAATCAATATGGTCACTGCGATGGTGGACATTGAAAATGCTCCGATTACTCAGTAACGAAAATCTTCAGGGTGTGTTCTCAGGCTGGTGTTTATACGCCCACCGTTACGGATGCCCATGTGACTAGGCAGAGATGGGCGTGATTAGGCATTAGTATTCATCACAAACATTAGCTACTTTCCTCTCCCCAAAATAAAAGGACTCTTTGGCTGATGAATATTTTGGCGCTTTCCATCAAGGCATACACAGAAATGAAAGATATTATCAAATCTAATGGGGCTTTGCCCCTACCCTCCATAGCATAACCTTTCAGGAGATAAATTATTACTATACAATGTCATTTTGGAGCAACTAATCTTGGCTTCTGACAATACAAAAGCAGAATAATCCTAAAAAGTAGGTCCCCCCAGCCCCAAACAACTGTAATTTTTCCCTTTCCTGTACAGGTGCTGATATTCATATCCATGTAACATTCATCTGTAGCAGCAATCGAGCCTAATGTTTTGCCCATTCCAGCCAGAAGACCCTGTCAAATCCTGTCTGTAAATAATAATGGTGGAGCTTTGCCATTATCTGCATCAAAAGGCCTGCCAAGGAGGCTCTCATTCCTCAGCGTTTGCCCTGAAGATTTTTAGAGAGCATTTGTTGTCCACATATTAATATACAAAACAATTCTACATTGGGAAGAGCAACATCACTACAACATTTCACATCACTAGGAAACAGCTGCTCACGAGAGCCTACGCTATGGTTTTCTCCTAGAGGCCACAGTCATGAAATAAAAAAAAAGTTATACTCCATATCAGTCACACAAAGGGATTGTGCTTTGGCTAAACTAGCAATGGTCTTTTACTGGTCCACTGATTTTTACAGGCCTACTGTTTCAGTTATGCTGCATGGTGCATCATTCCCAGCAAGCCGGACCAAAATGGAAAAGCCCACACGTGATGAAAATTCTGCAACAGTTTCGATCAACTTCCTATTTGACACAGTAGGCTCAAGCTAAATCAGTAATATTGTTTTACTACTGGTTTAATTCGACAACCAGGGGTGCTGAAGGGGTACTAATACCCTGGCATATTCAGCAGGGCCAGCATTTTACAAGGGTGCTTCAGTACACCGAAGTATAAATTATATTCCCAAGAAACATTACAGACTTCCCACTTATCAAATGGTCCCTCCCCCATCAGAGAGATTGATAAAGCTCACCATTATGAAAAGCAGCAATTTGAAATAGAAAGCTGTTTCAGAAAACCATGATTTGGAAATACATATGAAAAGTTTACCTTTATTGTGAAATATAATTTGAACCATTTAACTAATCACGTTTTCATTATAAAATATTTTATAAGACTGTAATGAAAACCACAGCATTATTACAAAATACAATCTAAAGATGCACAGAAGATGCATGTTATGAAATACCTTGAATTGTTTAAAAAATCTTGCTCAGAATTTCTAGCTACAACCATGAAAAATACTAATAATTAATATTAATTTTCAAATATACACATCATTGTATATGTCCATCTATCTATCTTCTAAGCGCTTGTCCATTGTCAGAGTTGTGGGTCTACACATGATGCAGCCAAAGAACCTGAAAATGTACTAAACAGTTATTAAACTCATATGAAAAAACAGACAGCTAGCCCCTCAGTGCAACAGGGAACCAAATGTTGGCTAAAAAGAAAGAAAGAAAAATGACCCCTCGCTCTTTCAGGTAATAGAACAATGGTAACAAACCCATGGGCTTTGGAATAATAAAATGAAAGATAAATGCCCAGATGGGCAGCTAAAAAAATAGTCTCCCCCCTTGTCATCAGTTACTGCTGCTATTTAGCAAACAAGGGACAGCAGGGTGGGGGGGTCCTTGGAGCTAAATAATGTTGTTTATGTTTGGATATTACAGCGATATATCAATATAACCAGTTGAAAGGGGCCTAATTCACTGCCTTCTACATCAATTTGACTCATATCCAGCAATATTCCATTATCCGAGTGCCTGTGGTAGGTGCGGGGGCCACCTGTGTACTGTCAAAAGAGAGGAAATCACTCACACAGGGGCTCCTAGCCTCAAGTTGGATATCAGCAGTCGAATGAGCTTCAACTCGAACAAACAATGACACGCCACTCTCTCAGGAAGAACGTGCTAATAAGAAGAGTCATCAATATGACTGAGCAGATCCCTTTAAAAAAGGGGGGGAGAAGGTAAAAGTGTAGGACATTCTCAAATGTCGAGCTAATACTGTATAATCCCTCATATTAAAAGGCTCTACCATGGCACTAGAAACGCGATCTGCGAAAGCAGAGCTACAGCAGAGAGACGAGGGTGGCAGTAAGTGTCTGGTCAAAGTGAGATGATCGATATGAGGAATACAATCACATTCTGCCCTACTCCCATTGATTTGATACAGTGAAAGAATTGGCAGGAAGTGTTTGGGGGCTTCAAAACCATGGAGGACCCTAAAGGGGAGCTCTGATATGCTTCACCAGCTGGATTCCAAGGTCAAGCTGAACCTTCCCAGATGCAGGGGCTGGTTGCTAACAGATTCCACCAGCTCTACCTATTCCAAGGACAATATGAATATTATCTCCAACACTGAAAATATTCTAGTGAGTGGCACTTCAGAACTCGGCTCATTAGAGGCACCATGCGTGGTACAACCACCCAGATATACCCTGAAAGTGTCCTCCCAAGGGTTTGCCACAAATGACTTGTGTACCTGTCCGCTGTCCAACAAGCATGACGCGTGACACGTCCTGACCTACGAGTGGGGTGCTGTGTTCAGTTTGGTGGCGTGTGACAGAGCAGCTGGTCGAACCTAACAAGCCCCGAGGCCACGAGTAATGCTGCTCCAGCCTAAAACATGGGTGATGTCATCATGCTCCAGGCCTGCTGAATGTCTTCCATTATTTTAAATACACAGATTTCTAAATGCTGCACTGCCTCATGCAGGAAACCAGGGTACAGGGTGGCATTCAGAGGTCCAGGGAGGTGCTTCTAATTAAATAAATCCACGTATGATGACCACCGATCTTCAGCTCTAAAAGGTCGTTACCCCCGGCACAGCGTCCTTATCATGCCCATCTAACCAGCACCCTCATGTCATGCTCAAACCAGGCAAAACATCTAGCAAGTGTTTTGGGTCTCTATCTCTGGCATATAACCAAGGCCACTGGAAACTTGGAGATACCATGACAACAGAAAAGTAACAGTTATAATGCAGAAAAAGAAAAGATACACAACGGAAAGTAGTAAATTCAATGTATGTGATTCACTACTTGAACAAAGTCCTGCAGTTCAGAAAGTTGACAGAGGCACAATACAGACAACATACATCACTACATTTCCAACCCCAAGTTAATTTGTTTACTATGAAAGATCTCCTAATTATTATTCATTTAACTGCATGTTTCCCTCCGCTGCCAAGCCTGTACTCATCTGACTGTCACAATTTTTTGAGAATTTCATTGAATTAGTCTATTCAATTTGTTATAACAAATCATCAACCAAAGACCCAGATGCAATAGTTTCACTATTGATAACCTATTTTTATATTTGGAAACAATGTCAAACTTATGGTCACAGTGATCAATAAATTGCACAATGGGAAATAAAACTGCTAAAAGTAATCTTGACAGCCATAATTAGCACTTGGACACGTTTGCTCTAAATGCTCAGCCTTATTAGAGGACGGCACCCAGGGAATGTTCACACGTGACCCTGCTTCACAAGAGCCTGCTGCCCCAAGCTGGTCAGGTAAAACAAAAAGATAAAAAAGACCTAAAAAGGACAATAAATGGCTGTGAAGGTCACATGACACTGCAACAGTCACAGCCTTGGAGCAGCACAATGGACATAGCACAAAATACACAGGACAGCGGAAATGTTAAAAACTTCTCTCAATGGGTGCTTGGCATGGTTAACGTGGCTGGTTAGCATAGTTAGTGTCTTCAGTGGGAGGGAATATCAGTGGAAAAATGGATTCTGAATAAGGTCTATAAAAATGACATTAGACTGCAGGACACAGAAAGGGAACACATAAGGTGGAGAGGAACGGTGCTGCAAAAGGCCATGATGCTGGTCTAAAGTTCAATGAAGTCATGTTCAAATGCTCAGCTTGAGGTTTCCTGAATGACCACATGTCTTACAGTCCTTCCAAACACAGACTGGGCCATACTGTCATCTACCATAGAACCCTCATCCAGTGTCTACTGTGGGAAAGTTAAAGGCCTCTTGGTGGCTTACAAAAGGCATTAGGCCAACATCCTCTAATCATAGCTATTGAAGTTGAAATAAAACGCTGCTTTGGAAAACCATCATTTGAAAATACATCATGTGAAAAGTTGAACTTCATTGTGAAATATAATTTGAACCATCTAGTTATAGTGTGCCCTTCTTTTTATAAGCTAATGCTTAGAAGGATCATAAATCAGATACACTGGAAATCTTCACAGTGCAATACGGGATTTGGAGTTGTTTTTAAAAAGGGTTTCAAGAACATTTCAAAATGTGCCATTAGAATATGGAGAGATCAGTATCTGCTAGGGGACAGACAGGTTCCCTCTGCTTCATCACAAACCGGCCTTAGGTCCCAACGTGCCCGATCAGATGTTAGACAGAAATTATGCATTCTACAGAGCTCTGATCAACACGTTACCAATTCATTACACTAAACATTAAAACACCATTCACACAAAGCACCAGGCTGTCATTGGATCATTAGCAGTGACATGACGGCAAAGGCACCCAAACAGCTTTCTCATAGCCCAGGGCTTGTACCACCCACATGGCTTGAAGACAACACCTATGAATGTTGAGCGAACATTACTTTGGTCTCCTTCACATTTACAAGAAGACAATTGCTTGCTCACCATAAATGGTCAGGCATATTTAATGAGCATTTCCTCTCTAAGCATTACTCCAAAGGAGGTACATTTTACGCCCTTTGATTTAACACAGCAATAACTGCCATTCAATTACTCTACTCACCTTTGCAGGCATGTCATATTTGGGTCACAAATGAACCCAACCAAAATCTGAACTGCTAAACTACTTGATCAATCTCATTTCGAATGTCTGCTCTCTTCAAGATCAATGAGGGTGACTGACAAACACTGAAAAGCTGAATCTCACCCCACCCAAGGATTTTCATCAATCATTGTTTCAAATAACATTTATATACTTCTGATGATCTGTTATGTACCTGAAGAGATTTAAAAGCAGGTTCTGGAATACAACCATCAAAATACACAATTCCATTGACCAGAAACATTCAGTATTGGTCAAAGGTCAGGGACCACAATAATCTTCCAACACAAACTGACAAAAAAAAAGTGTGTTTCTGTCAAATGTTACACGAAGGTTGTTATTTTTTTTCTCTCAGCATTGATGAAACGTTTTTTTATCAGGTCAAGGAACCACATGCTTCAGTGCATGAGTACATATGTGTGTCCGTGACAAACAACCTTGCTTTTTTTCCTCCCGCAAATTAGTAAAACAAAACAGGAACATGTGAGAGTGTGTGATTAAAATATTAAGGATTTCTACACCTGATTTGACTTCAGCGGTGCCTTGGCTCTTGATCTGAAACAGCAAAACAAATTTAGTGCCTTTCCAGACCTCCTCTGAGCTACTGGACTAGACACACAAACACACACCTACTTTATTACAAAGCTTCTGGTACTGAAATCTCGCTTTTCCACACTGATGTTACTGGGTCTACTCTTACATGCCCAGTACATCTCTTATCAGGAAATTTCATCCTCCCAGTTTTTCTCTGCCTGGGTGAGAGAAGTCAAAAAACAAAAAAAAAAACAGAAACCCAACACAGATTCAGGGAACATGCCTTCAGAACTTCAGATAAAACTATATAAACATTAAAAAGCCTGGGAGCTCAACACAGTGTTTGTAAGCAGAAGCTGATGGTCCAGGTAGATGAACAGGACCATTAGCTTCTGCTTACAAACAGGAAGCACGAAAAATCCAAATGAGCTCACATTGATTTTAGTCCCATAGTCCCTCTTGATCATCGGCGCCATTGGTGGCACACAGAGCAGCTAAATTGTTTACAGAGCTCATTTTATTCCTGTTGTTACTTTAAGAGGAGTGTTGCCACTGGCTGTAATTAGGATTAGAACAACTGAGCATTTTAACCACTCATGCTTTGCTTTGTGCCCCCCTCAAGTAGCAAATATCTGCCTGTTAATCCTGTAAGGATTTCAGCAAATTATGAGACATAGTTTTATAAACCCACATAAAACACAGAACCGCTAACCTCACTTCTGCCTTTTTCACATTACAAACTGTTAGACTTGACAACCATTCCTGACAAAGCAAATCTATGGCATGCAAAGTAAGCCACTACCAGGACTAAAGCTGGTTAAACTTAATGACAACTAAGAGCTGAAAGTAATCCCAGAGACCATAGGGGTAGGAGACACATGCGTCATTGTTGTGATCACATGAGAAAACCATGGACAACGAACTGGATGAAATTACATCTTAAAACAGCTTTAGAATTGATTTTTACATGGTTTTTAAACCCAATGCATTTTTTTTCTCACTTGAGACTACTCCCCTCAGAAGATCACTTCGATGCCACATCTCACTGACGCATCCACATCACAGAAATGCCACACTTCTTACCCTCAGCACAGCAAGCAAAAGTAAAGGCTAGTTCATACTTCTCCGCACGCAAACTAGCGGACGTGTCCGCTCTAAAGTACATGGCTTGACCGGAGAAGCATAAATGTTTCTGTGTACGCAGATGCAGTGTGGATACACAAGTGTTGCACTTGTGCGGAGAAGTATGAACCAGCCTTCAAGGTAGAGGGCCTGCGAAGAACCCCTCATTACTCAGCCACCGGAAAGACCAAAGACCAACAGAAGAGGCAAACAGGCCCGGGCCAGCAGCGAAGGGCTAACCCTCAGACAAACTGAGAACCATCTTCTGAGACCGCTCAGAGAAGCTTGAGCGGGGACTCAAATGGAGCCAATCAGCAGGCTGGAGGACTAAGCATTAGGTCACAGCCACCAGCGGACCCATGACCGTGAACAAGGAGGCGCCAGGTAGCAGCAGATTGTCCTCGGTGCTGGGAGACGTGCCAGTCAGCTGGGGGCTACAGGGACCCCAGAGCTCTCATTAACTGAAAAGTCAACAGTGTGAGCCGCCTCCCTCTGGCCACATCTCTCTGGAAATCACACTCGGATTTACATTTAAAAACAGGCATCTGAAGAAAGCTCATTCCACTCTAATCCATTCAGAGAACACCCCTGGCCACACACTCAAGCGTGAAGCACCATTCCTCTTTTAGGAATTCGAGTTTAGAAGTTTTTAGATCACGACTCCGAGTCAACAACACATCACTACCACCATCTTGGCAAACAAATAGAGGCCACAATAACACACAAAACTGGCCTCTACACGCATCCTATGATATTTCGCTCAGGGTTCACTAATTTTACATATAATATGCATTGCTTTTTAGGCACAATCCAGTATTGTACAGTAGTACCTGTACCCACGAGTGAGTCGCAAGCATTTTTATTTAATAAAATCTCGCTGTACCCACGAGCAATGTTTGGAGCCATGAGCAGTACCACGAGTCCAACCGCCTCGTTATCTCTATGTGCATAAACAATAGGGAACAAGGGAAACTTGCCCACGTGGGTCAGCGGCGGTCAGTCCCTCACAGCATCTTGTGTTGTTCTAATGTGTGTTACAATATGAGAAAGAGGCACATATCCTTCTCGCACAGGCTAACTGATTGCCATATCATACATTTTTCGTAAATTTGTGACAGC
This sequence comes from Brevimyrus niger, assembly GCA_015164015.2. Classification (NCBI taxonomy): domain Eukaryota; kingdom Metazoa; phylum Chordata; class Actinopteri; order Osteoglossiformes; family Mormyridae; genus Brevimyrus; species Brevimyrus niger. The sequence goes on along the minus strand of JAABNY020000063.1, from coordinate 29,624,118 downwards.
ACTGGTACAACGGAGAAAAAGAGGCAATTTATTAGTGACACAATTTACTGTAATATTTAGGCTTGTTTTTCAGTGTTTCATTGTTAGCAACATTTTTTTATACTCGCTGTAGGCTTCGCCAAGCAGCCTAGCCTACGGGACTTGGGAGTTTTTTTTATGCATTTAAAGATGAAAGTGTGTCTAATATGCCAAAAAAATCTGATATTCTCGATCAATACTACTTACACTGTCACTTAAAGCTGAATTATTGTGCCTATAAATGTTTTGTATGAGGGTATTTTGGGGCCGGAAAATCAATTAATCCCATTTCCCATTGTTCCTTATGGGAAAAATTGTTTGTACCCACGAGAAGTTGTACGCATGAGCTGAGTCTTCAAACCAATTACGCTTGTGGGTGCAGGTATCACCGTACCAAGCTGATTAACGTCTTATTACTGTGTTTTCAACAAATGCTATGGGCTGTTTTCAATATCGTACAGCTGGCCCATATGAAAATTGCTCCCCGATACAATGTGTCACGCCATGCAAGCTTCTTTTAAAACGTTTGTAAAGAATACAATAAAAAGTGTAAAGATTTTCAAAGCAGACAGAAATTTCCAATAATTAGCCAATCGAAAATAGATGATCTCTTCCCCATTTATAACATCTGTTATAGCCTAAGAGGTCTCGTCCCAACTCCTTGGCTTGGCAGCATTACAAGCCCATTGTCCGAGAAGCACACGGCTGAGCTAATCACATGGATCGAGCCGGTGAGAAGTAGGGGAGGTCATGATGTGAGGTTCAGCCCAGTTTTAGTTCCCCAAAGAAGCCCAACGGTTGGTAAGAGACGCCTCGGGGCAAACCAGTGCCGAGGGTGGATGTGCTCGGGGTGTGTTTGAGTGTCCATTCAGCATGTCTACTGAAATGCAATCCTTTCATTCAGTTCAATATGGAGCCTGCACCTCCAAGGAGGCCATTACACTTGCTTCAAGAATGACATCAGAATAGGCAATGCTTCTCCAGCCTATTATCCATTTATTCTGCCTATGAGTGAAGATCTGACATCAGTGGGCTAAGACTGTTCTGTAGAAACCATTGTAATACCTGGCCGCACACAGATACAGGTATCTCAAGCACTTGACTGCAACATCACCGCCATCTTCTTGACCTGCCGATTCACACAAGACCACTCATTCAGACCTGTTGTTTTGCTGGACAGAGGGGCACTTTCTGGGGGCCCAAGCAGCCTGCAGGCCTCAGCTGGTCACACACACACAGCTATATAGAAGAGCCTGGCAGAACGGGTGAGAGTGGCTGGACCACACAACGCTCAACAGCGGGTGAACATAGAATCGGGGTCAGTGAGTGTCACCAGCTCCGGCACCCGCGCCAGCATTCCCCATACTGGGCCACAGTGCCCACACTGCAAACGGCCCACAAGGGACTTTTTGTTTTCAATCGAACAAGCTCCCAACTCACCCCCCCACCAGAATACCACCGCTAATCCCATTAGCGTAAGGCATACTGGGAGCAGGGACTAGGACAGAATTATAGCAGAGGGAGACAGGCAGCCACTTACCATCAGACCCGTCTGGGACCGAGTACCAACCTACCAAAAAAGACACCAGGAGCATCCAAGTCATAATCCATTCTACAGCACAGCCTGGATCCATTTTGCAAAATTGGCAGCTGGAATATCTTTTTTTTCCCCCCCAAGTTAAATTTAAACAACTGAAGTGGCAAAAAGGTCACACTGCTTCTGAAAACAACCTCGCCTGAGCAACAAAGTCAAGTGGCTGGTGCTTGTTCTTACTAAAGTGAGTGAACACATGGGAATTCAAAAACACCCATAGCAAAACCACATAACCCATAAGCTCTTAGCCAAGCAGGGGGGCAAAAAGACTAGGCCTCTCCCATTGGTCACATTCTCTAATGACCAACAGACCATCCAATCAAAGACCAACTTCCTCTTCTTGCCAGTTCTCCAGTACCAGCTGAACAATTTAGCACAGAGATCACTGGACCTATACTGTCCCAGACAGGACAATGACAAAAGACCATTACTCCACCACAGAGAGGGAAATGAATCCTGTATTTTTATAAGTCATAAGGGCATAAGAATTGAACAATTGAATCCGACAAAAAGATGCTTACCAACCACACATTTCATGTGCAGTTACGTAATAAAAGGAATTCATACACTCAATAGTACTATTCTTTAAAGGCTAAAACAGCCAAGACACAAGCGCTGATCATTTTCGCATGATCAGCATAAAGCCAGCATCAGATGAAAGACTGATGAGAGGCCAATCAGAAAAGGCTGCCTCAGCAGAGCTACTGAAGCCTGGAAAAGAAACTCATTCCAAGGAAGCCAGTTTGCCCCAAAAAGTCAACAACGCAAAACAAGCAGTCAGGAAAAAGCATCACTCCTTTTCACATCTGGTGTCCTTGGCTGAGCCCTGGACCCAATGCTTGTTTCAAGCAGGGAAATGGAGATCAATACAATAAAATCCAGTCCCGTGCAGCTACAGTATAAGGCATTCTTTAAAGATATAAAGGCTCTATTTTACTTGTATTTAGAACCAATGACCATAGGTATAAATACTGGCTTTTGGATGAAGCTCAAATATAGTACAGTATCTAAAATGAATGTTTATGAAGAAATACACAAAAGAAACAGACCTGGAAAGAATGTAGCTTATGGGTTTCCATGATCCCAACCAAAAGTTCCTTAGTTGATTATGCGGCTTGTGGGAAACAACGGGAACACAATGCTCAGGCAAATATCTAATCAGCAGTATTTTTTAAGTTTTCTGACGTTTCGATTATGATGCTTCAGTGGTGGATATAACATACAATTTGGGACTCATATCAGACAGAAGAATGTGGAGAACCAATAAAATAAACACCATATCATGATATGCTTCTTTGAACTTCTAGTACAGATGCTGTGAGATGCAGGACAGTACCTGTGCAGGACACAGAGCTGTTAGAGCTCTGTGAACATGGACAGAGGTTGTTGAACTCCAGCCCCACAAGTCAATAGAATTATAACTAAACCCCTGTCACACCTGTCATTTTGTAAAGCCTTGCAAATGACAGACAATAATATACATTTTGGTAAATATTGGTTTCCAAAATAATAATCATGCTTAATAAAGCCATCTTTATTCAAAATAGGGATGTCAACTATTTTTCTCAACAGCTCAGCATCTTTTTTTTATTCCAGCCCACTTCCCTAGACTAATTGCTCCATTTGCAGCTAACTGATAACTATTTATAACCGGTGTATTCTCTGAGAAGTTCAAAGCTGGAACTATTTTGAATACACTGCAAAAATTGACTTGGATCTTCAGATGTCAGTCAATCCATCCTATTCTAACCACCTACCCTGGACAGGGTCACAAGGATGACTTGTTCTTTTTAAACATTATGAAAAGCAAAATAGAAGCCAGGAGAGGCACAGTGGTTAGTACCATTGCCTCACAGCTCTGGAACCTGGGTTTGAGTCTCTACCAGGGTTCCATGTTTGTGCTTTTGCATGTTCTCCCCATGGCATTGTGAGGTTTCCTCCAGGTACTCCAGTTGTCCCTCCCCCCACTGTCCAAAAACTGAGGTTAATTGGAATTACTAAATTGCCATTAGGTGTGCATGTCTGAGTGAACAGTGTATGGGTTGACATGCCATCCTGGGCTGTTCCCTACCTTATGCCCATAGGCTCTATGACCCTGAGTAGAACACGCAGTTACACAAAGTGGATGGATGGAAAATATAAGCCATTTACTAAAAAGTGTGCCTGTCAAAAATGGAGCGGGACACCATTTTTCCAGATCCAACCACAAAGACACACCACGTGGTTCACTCTGAATCAGTCAAAATCTTGTCCATGGAATTACTGACAATATCTTATGCATGAAGCCAGTGTAGTTCTATAAAATTTTTACTACATCGTTTTGGTAAAGCATATCAAGAGAGCAGAGAGTTTCAGAAGTTGTAATTTTGAGTCCGGCTCTAGTACCTTTTGAGAAGTTATTGAACCGGACAGAATTCAGGTGAATATCCACCTAAGTAAACAGGAGTGTGAGCTGGGACAATGGAAAAAATGCTCAAGAATAATACACACACAGCTAGTGTCCTTTTTACACAATAGTGTCTTTTTTCCTCCCCAAGGAAACTTCTGGAATAAGATAAAGAAAAGCGCCAAAGTGTGACCATCTCCTGTCTTCCTGCATGATTTAAAATGGCACGACAGTAGACATCACACTAAATGTGTCCAAGCAGGGCTCTCGTTATCATATTTTCCCTTCACACTTGAGAGCCTCAAGAGAGGAGAGTGATCCAATATGGAGAGCTGGAAGGAGGATTTCCAGGACGTCATGCTCAGTTACCCCACAGTCTTAACCCCCATCTCATGGGGAAACTAAAAACACACCTTTACTAATTAAAAAAAATGCACTTAATTTTTATAACTCAGATCCTAAATATGTTTTCGAAGCTCAACTAATGGTTTCTTTACAAACAAAAAACTGCATCAATAAGGCTCTATGTGTTTCTCTGAAACCTTACAGGGCTGTTAGGTTCATCTCCCTAGTACAGCAGGGCAACGCTAACTGCCAGAAAGCACAAAACGGCTGACCGTTTCAGTAGCAGCAACATGACAGAAGCCATAATCTCACCGGTGCTAACTAACTGATCCCAGGTCCAGATGAATACAAGCCCCGTTACCACTAAATGCCATTAAAATGGCAGCTTGCAATGTGGAACTGATGGGTTATATGCCATGTCGCCCCCTGCAGGCTCCATATCTCTTACATCTCAGGGCCATGGACCTGTCAACAGAAACACATCCCCGGTGCATTTCCTTGGTGCAGATGAACCAGGCAGCCTGTGTAGGCCGAGTACAAGCTCAGCATGCCTAGAATTTCCTCACATCACGAGAACTAAAGGATTACACAGTTCATAGCCTAAATGGGTGGATCATTTCTAGACCTCCCTTGGAATAAGCTTATAATCACCTGATTGGACTAAAACAAAAGCAGTAATAGATTTAATGGATGTGATAACCCACCCCAAGCTTGTCAGCCTAAACTAAAAATCCTGATGGACCAACATAACCATGTGCCTCTGAATTACAATAACAATGTCCCCCCGAGTCCTCCAGTATTGGTTTTATTTTCACCCTTCAGACATATCTACTTGTACGAGATTTTCAGAGGTTTTCTTTAGCAGATGAACCATTAGGCATAGCCTAGGATTCATTCAAAAGTATTGTTTGGCTCGCAGCCACCAGTCACAACTCCAATGATGCTACCCCCCCCCCTCGAAAATGCTACGTTTTGGGCCAAACGACAAGCTAAATTTTATGGATCTCTCTCAAATGACAAATATACCACCAGTGTATCGTGCATCAGAGCATCTTCTATATGTGACAGGGCACTTCTATATTTCGCAGGTACAGTACAAGTATTTTATTATAATTAAAAAGGAACTAACCTAATCTAGGTCTCTGCTCGTCTCCAATTCCTTGAAGGGTCAGCCAATCCAATTCTGAAAACGAGTGTCAGAAAATACATACCAGACAGTCAACATGAGCCTCTGTCAGGGGATGTCTGTCAAACCAATGACCTTTACAATATCCACAGGAACAGCACAGCTCCTCTGGGTGATGCCAACACCGACTAGTAAAAGTTGGAACCTGGAAAATTTGCTACCATTTCTGCTATAAAACACCATTAACTAATCATATGGAAACTATCAACCTAAAGTAGTCACCTGAGGATTTAAAGTATGGTGTTTTTTTAAAATCAGGTTATATATCCAGTTACATAAATGGGTGTAAAGAAACTGCAGAATACTTTAGATGTGTTAGATGTGATGAGTAACTAAATGTCTAAAAACCTTCAGCTTTTTCAGTTTCACAGTTCAATAACGGGGGAAAAAAAGATCAATGTCACAGATGAACAATTCAAACATTAAACAGCTTGGGGCAGAAAATCTTAGCAATACAAAGGGCTGCAAAACAGTAATGCACAGCAAACTGCCTCCAGCATTGACAATGGCCTGATGTGATTATCTGTAATCGTCATGAAGTCCTGCTGCTAACAGGCAGTCCTTTGACATTAAAGTCATAAACACAATGCTAACAACAACCACATTTGAGGAGTAGCGATCACAGGTGCCACAAATAAAAATGTAATTGCTGATGATTTGGCATGACCCTGGATCTGTCAGTTTTTCAAAACTCTTGCTGGATGTGTTGTTATAGCAGCACATCCAAACCCTCAAACCTGCTCAGAGCAGGTTTGTTCTACTTAAACAAGGATTAGCTCACATACTTAATCAGTGTCCATGCATGGAAATCTGTTCAGTCATAGCTTCGCCGTTCATGGATGAGCGAACAATTGCAATCGATGCACAAATAATAAGGGAATTCACTTAAATAGAGAATAATAAGAGGATTTTGCATGATCGGCAACATCCTTTATTGTTTCCGGATGATATTCTTTTCGAAAGATAGCACTTCAGCGGAGATGGAATATTATATCTTAGAGATTTATTAGCTCCGTATAGTAGACGTCCAACTAGGTAAAGTCAGGCTCTCACAGCCACACAGACTATGTGCATCACTTTGAGATATTTTGAAAGTGGCACTGTTTTATATAATGTAGGAGATGCTTAAAATATATCAAAGAGTACAGTTTACCAGGCAATTCGCAATTGTTTTTCCTAGACATCTGCGAGTGCAGGCAATTAAAGATGAGTTTTATGCCGTTGCAGGTAACGCAATAAAATTACAGTTTTTTTTTATTTTAAATTACAGAATTAAAAAATCAGGCTAATATTCTCATTACCCAGGAATTTCCAATGGTTTTATCTGCCTTCTTAATTACTTCAAAAGAAGTGTTTTATAAATATTAATCATTTCCTATATTTCATATACATAAAATTAACACATACACACACTCGCGTAACTATCAAAATGGGGACCGTCCATTCATTTCTTTAAGAAAAACCCTAATCCCATTCACGACACATATTGGTCGACTGATATATCGGCTGGCCGACATATCGGGCCGATATTTGGCAAGTTTTAATGAATCGGCATCGGCCGATATCCATGTCTGCGGGCAGCCCGGTGTTATTGTTGCTGTGGAACACGTGACCCATGCTGCCCTGTGCAGGACCCCAGCCAGAAGTTTGGGAAGAGTCCTGGGAGAAAATGGTAAGGCTTAAATTCTGATCTTTCAAAGACCTATTTAACTGGTTTGCTATGAAATGTTGCTTTAAAAGAAAATGCAAGTGCTTTTGAAAGAGAACGAAAATTACGCTGTAGGAAACTGGCGTGATAATGAGCCTTCAATAAACTATGCTATAACTATACATTAAGGATCACTGATTCTAACAGTTGGTTTTATGAGCTTATTAGTGGGCTCACAGACATTTTTTTAATTGTTAAAAATCATTTTAATTGTTAAAATGTTACCAGTTCTGTTTTTTTTTCTTGTGTTGGAGAGTGTGTGGGTAGGCAGGCAACTCTAAATCCTGTATGGCAGCATTTCACTAAGCCAAGTTTGAGTAATTGTTCACAATGTATAGTATTGTGCTTTCGTTATTTAAGTTTCTATTTAAATTTACAGTCCGTATTTTTATGTATTTTGTGTATCGTTTATTGTTCTTAATGTAATATTTTACCATGAAAATAGTGGGGAAAATATCCAATGAGACACTTGCCAATCAAGTTTTCTAGACTTGATATATACAGGTATGGAATTTTTCAAGCAGCGCGGGCACATGCAATCATCTCGGATAAATGGATCCAGCTAGACTAATCTACTACACAGCTGCATTTGAAAAACTGACTTATCCCGGATTAGTTTCACTGGCATTAACTCATCCAAGATAAATCATCTGAGATCAGATGCCTCAAGCGGCATATGGAAAATACCCCAGAGCAGCTAATCACTGCAAGTGTTTGGTTTGATTTTCCATGAGCATCAAAGTTTTCATCAACCATATATTTCCATTCAGGCATTATACATTAGCAATGATATTTCAAGGTAATTTGCAATAAACGATAAACAATGAATACACTGTGGTTCATGCATCAACCCAGCCCAACCCGCAAACAATAGGAGGAACCTTTTTAATGAGCTAACATCAGCAGACAGCTAATTGCAGCAGTCAGTTTCACCAGTTGTGTTCCACCATCATCTCACCTCCCAGGCAATGAAGCCTTATCCTGCACAAAGCAACACCCCATCCACCTCAACATGTCAGCAGCACTTTGTAGAAGAGTCCTCACCCAGTTCTCCAGGGAAGGGCAGGTGCAGCACAGACCAGCGTCTTGTTACAACCAGCTAATCGTGGGTCTTAGCACAAAGTGAAGCTATTCCACAAAGAAAGAGACCAGGTGAATGTGCCGTTCCGTACCAAACAAGCTTTCTAAACACAAAAAAAAAAAATACATTAAGGGATGATAATTTTCATCCGCCTAACAAGTCTCTCCCTGTTTATCCCCCTCTCTCTCTTTCCAAATCATCTTTACTAAAGCCAGAGTATGGTGAACCCCTAACCTCCTTAACCACATACAAAAGCTAAATTGCCATTGCCACAGAGACAGTTAGGGAATATGATCAATAGATGGCTGAAGCAGCCTGTAAATATACCGCAATTCTTTGATTTTGGTACATTTCATCCCGCTCATATACGACTCATCTCACCTCTGAAAATGACAAACACAGGTGAGAACAAAGCCTGGGGTCAGAACACAGGGTCTGCCATTTATCCATTATCCCATAGCAGTTTGTGAGAATAAGGTTCTAGCTGAAAAGCCCAGCAGTGATACAACTGCTCTGCTGGCCATCGGATTCAAGCTAGACACAAGCACACTCTCCTAACCATGAAGCACTCCCTTAGTTCCCTTTCTGTTAACACTAGGGTCAATCACACACCTACATTTATCTTAAAACAGCATTTGTTATTATGTAAACGTAATGTTTAACAAAACATTTAAACTCCATAGCTCTTTATGGTACACAGAACTCAGATAGAAGAGGGAAATTAAAGAACCTCAGGTTATAACCAAATGTCAAAGACTATGACTATTAAGAGTGTACTCTTGTCTAAGACACCTACTTGCATTTTATCCACCACACTATGCACACATAATCCATAAATCCACACACAAATGCAAAAAATACCAGAGTAATTAAAGTCAAAGGACGTCCACAATTGTCCAGTTTCTTGTATCAGCTGACCATCTACACAGCATTGTATTATTGTTGTTTTTGAAAAGCAAAACCAATTCTGAAAGTAGAATAAATTGGAAAAAAAAAATCTTATAACAATTATAAAATAGATAGTCTGAGATTTAATCAAGGGTGACTGATCCCTCAATTGCTTTAACAAGCCTATTGTTTTATTTAATTCATTTTCAAGCTATAGAAGAGCTACACGACAATAATTTAGTTTAATGACTAATTCATCAAGCAGCCGGGGCGTGCAGTGAAAAAACGGGTTCTCTTTCGCTTTGCCTACCGAGACTCATTCACCTGCGTCCCCTCACAAATTCCCCGAAAAACTTAACATGAACTGTCACATTATTCATCATATTATGTTTCAGAGTCTAGACACCGATCCACTAATAAATGATGTACCCAATGAATGCATATTGACTGAACATGAGACAGCAGAGTTTATGGAGGTACGTTTGCGCGAAACCCCAAATAGACCCAATTCCTCCTGATTGCTGAATATCCGCAAAGTTGCCCGCACTTTCAAATGCCAGATAAATCTCACTTAGGCAAACATAAAAGTAACCGGTTACTTGTTTAGGTCGATCGGCGGGTTTCTTGCAGTTTTTCATAATCCCAAAACTTACACCTGGAGCCATTCACGCCGTCGCATAAAACTTAACAGAGGCTAGCAAGTCTCACCCTTGGTGGTGCACCTTTCCAAAGCCGGCGTCCGTACCTGTCATCGTAGCAGAAATCAGCGCCCAGGGTGTTCAGATAAAGGACGACAGCCACGGCGCCGCTGAACAGCTCCGCGATCATTTCTTAAAGAAAAAGAATGAAAATACGAGGAACTGCGGAGGTACTAGATCAATCCCCGCCTCTGTTTTCTTTCTTCCTTTTTGTCACTGTCTGTCCATAATGATAAAAGATCAGATCCAAACACCCCATTTTCGCAAAAGTGGCCAAAGTCCGTAATCCAGCATCCTTCCGCCTAACCCATTTTCTTCAGCCCGCGCGAAGCGCCACTGACCTGACGCCCGGCACGGCGTACTGGCCGGCTTTTAAGATGTGACGGACGGCACCGGCAAAGCCTTCCTCTCGCAGTGCCAGCGAATCCACCGGACTCACCGAATGAACCGGACCGCCGAGCCACATGTGGTTAAAGATCCGGGTGCGCATGCGCACTGTTCGTGCTTCACTCGCCCATTGTCGCGGTGTTTGATGTTCTCTTCACTGTGGCGCAACACACCCTGAATATATTTACGTGCATGGGGAAAATTCCTTTTATAAAATACATAGTATACAGAATTACTAGGTGAACGCACAAAGTGCAAGGATGAGTGCCGTCCTTATAAACGTTGTCATTGAGTGACAACTGCCTACAGTAAGCGACAGTTTAAGCAATTAACTTGATCCAGGGTTATCGTACCCCAAATAATTTCCTTGCAGGTTTTAATTAAAACCGAATTAATGCTACCAAGGTACGTTCAAGTGTTTAAAAAATAAAATACCTAATACATAGTACACAAGACCGTTTTACTTCTCGCTGTATTTACTTCTTGTTGTATTATTCTCCTTCTATCTGTATGTACCCTTATTTGTGTGTGTGTGTGTGTGTGTGTGTGTGTGTGTGTGTGTGTATATATATATATATATA
>JAABNY020000063.1:29566973-29578878 GCA_015164015.2 Brevimyrus niger | reverse complement strand
CTGCATCATCTAGGACTGTGGCATGATATCGAATGAATAAGACAGTGACATTTTAAGTGTGCAACAAATTGTTCATGACGAAATATTTGATTTTGTTTTGTCCGGATATCAGTTCATGTAATACGGCCACCTTAATTCAATGAGTTTGTATCTTCATTCAGCAGTTTGCTGGAAAACCTTATATCCTACTCCTATGAAATAGGGAAAAGTGTAATCACATGAGAAAAGCAGATTAACCATAATTGAGAGAAACACAAGAGCTTTTTACAGAATCCACAGTCTATTTTTTAATCACACAGCTAGCTAAAATAGACCATGTCAGCTGTAGAGAACGCTTGATGATTTATTCATTTAAAGATGGATTCAGCCATTAATAAACTTTGGTGATGGTATTTGGAGCAACATGATGCATGACAGGCACCAACAAAACAGACCTGAAAAGGGGATACACGGCTACAACTCAGCCTCGAATGCATGCAGTTCACTTAATGAAAGCCACCTTCACACTGAGCAAGATAAGCAAATGAGAATTCTGGTCTAAGCTATAAATCATGTAAAGCTGAACTAAACAATATGTGTCTCTATCATCAACCTTTATCACAAAAATGTGTCATTTAGGTTTCATATGTTGTTTGTCTTTCTGATTTTTTAACATGGCAAAACATAAAGCTCAGTACTAAGCAAGATACTGTACCACGGTTGTTTATTTTGTGCTCTTTCTGGTCATAAATCAAAACCTGTGTACTAAAGTTATTGCTGTTGTTGGTCTCCTATTGGACTGCATTATTGCTTTGAATCATATTTGTCTGAAGTGCCGTAATGTTGTATGTGGGACCAAGGATTGGGCAGTGCGTGGTATTTTGTACCAGAAATGAGCTTATAGGTCTATAAAAGTTTCATTTTCCAGGTCGTATTACCAACTACTTAATAAGGGTTATCAGAAATGTTGAGGGAAACCATAATCAAGGTCATCTGTTAGTCATGTTACAGTTTGTTATTTCACTGACACTGAATATATATTTTTCCTCTTTTCCCATGTTCCAAAGAAAACTCCTTTAATTATGTTGTATAAAGGTCACAATAGAAAAAAAATGTATCATTGAGTGAATTTTGGGAATGGTCACACTAAGAAAAGTTTTCTATATAACTGTAGACTTCGGTACTGAGTAAACTTTCTTCTTCTCCAGTATTATTATAGTTTTGATCTTTTATTTTATTTATGCTCTTATTTTTTGTTATTTTCAATTTCATTTGAAATTAAGTTTAATTTTACTTTTCAGTATGGTTTTGCTAGTTTTAATTTTAAATAAATTTGGCTGGTATAATTTTATATTGTACTAATACGTTTTTTTATTTTATTTTTTGGGATTGACTGCATGCTACATATGTCTGATCTTTAGAGTGTCCTACATAAATACACAGCCCACATTATGTACTGACATGCTCAAAATGGGCAAAACATGTTCCAGGTATTATTAATGGTCATTGATAAACAAAAAAATTACATTAACTAAGTAGTATTTTAAAAAGGTAAAGTATTTGGCATTTTTATTTATTTTATGTCAGTTTCTGAAGCAAAACATAACTTTGCTTAGTTATAGTTTTAAATTTTATTTTCTTATATTAAATTTCAGTTTATTAAAATGCTATATTGTAGCTTTAAATCCTAAAATCACACATATTTGTTTTGGTCCATTGTTAGCATGTCGGCAACAATTTATCTGGTAGGATATTGGCTGACTATATGTAAAAACAGGACATTATTGATCAATAGCTTGTTGAATTTAAGGAAGTCTGGGCTAAATGTAAGTGAACAATGATGAAGTCCGTTTACACTGGGGTACTGTGAACTAAGCCTAGAGCTGGGGCCTGCATCACAAAGCAGAAATTCTTGCTTACTTGCATAACTTATCGGAAATACCCTAGTTTAAATGGGCTTAATCTTTGTTCGGTAATTCTGCACAGACTATCTTAAATACGAAAAGGTATTTGGCAAAACAAGAAATCCTGCTTTGGCCCCTTGTTATTTTCCTTTATTTTCTAGGTTCAGATTGACAGAGCTATAGACCAATTAAGAGCTGATATGCTAGTTCTGGGTAAATGGCCCCATGTTTGTTGTGCCCAAGCAGCTTCACTCAGGGCAAAATGTCAACATGAGCAGTCACAGAATAGGTCTACTTTGACAAAAAGCTTATATCACGCAAATGAATGTCATTGTAAATTTATTCTGGAAACTTTACAAAGTCCAATGTTGCAAAGTCCAATGTCCAACAAGTTGTTGCTAGAGGAGTCCCGAATGAGGCTTATTAGCTGCATTGCGAGGGAGTCTCAGTTATGTTACTACGGCTATGTGGCGCGTTTCGCTGAGGGTGATCCAGCTCGCAGGATTGCTCGTTGTTGAGGACCCAAGTGGCTGGAGCAGGCCGAGGGGACGTCTACGTAACATGTGTCTACGGCACATGGATGGTCACTTTCGGACGGTGAGTCTGGACCGTGTGTCTGGACCGTGTGTCTGCCTGGAGGGTCACCAGTTGGGATTCCAAGGAGTTTTGCCATATGGTGGGTGTGGCAATGTGCTGCATTAGTGCATGCTCCCCAACCTGACCTGATGCACTACAGCTCTTATAAAGTGCTGGTTTATTCCGTGTAAGCCAGCCTTCCCTGGCAGGCTCATTCAGAATATAACAACAAGCGGGGCAATATGACTAACATAATTTTCCGCATTTTTTTGTTGCCCTTTTTAACAGGCATTTTCATGCCAAGATTAATATTGTTCATATAATTGCTTAAGCAGAAGATCTGTTTAAGTTTAATTGGACCCCCACCCCCCCACCTTGCTCATGACCATGACCAGGATGAATGGTCAGAAGGCTCGATGGGTGCATTAAACTGGACACAATTTATGTAGCGTGATGCCCGTTCTCCGGCTATACTTCTGAACTTCATTCAGCCAGATAAAATGCTTACTCACCAAAGGCTGAATTCATAGATGAGCCAATGCGTCACATCTGTGGGGCAGGAGAATTGTGCTGAGATACTACCCAGTGCTACCCAATGCTCCTGTCAGTCTGTCAAGAGCCCTACACATTGCCCCTGAATATGGGCATGGCAACTTCCAACTTGTCATGTATTAGTGGCACAGCATGAAATTGAACAATCAAAATGCTGATTTTAAAGCTCCCTTGCCACTTGATATTCTTAATAAAATCCTTGGGATATATGCTATTATGCAGTAAATAATTTTGCAATCGGCTTGCAGTCTTTTCTCACTTAATCTCTATGGTACACTGAACCTTTAGTAACTCAGGAATAATCAGCTACATTTAATATACCCAGTAGGAAAATAAAGGGAAAAAAACAATATTACTCTAAAAAAATAAAATACACAAAAGCAGAGACAGAGGAAGAGAGAGGAAGAGTGATGGAGATCCTGGTCTTAGAGCATATACTGTAGCTAGCCCCAACATTAATTCATGTCATGTGTGAATGTGCCAACACAAAAGTGGCACCGAGAAAAGTCACAGCTGCTTCTGTAAAAGGTAAAGTGTCGACATACAGCTGAAGGAGCAACAGTGTTTTCATGCTATTTGTTTGCGATTGACATGGTTGAATTCCATACTCAGTGTCATACTTTCCATGAATACGAAACAGGCCTGCTAAGCCATTCAGGATAATTGAGTCAGAGCCATGGAAACAACGGGAACAGGTTGGAGCTTGTTGGCAGTTGAGCCAGCACCACTGTCCTGAAGGCTTCAGGCTACCTTAAGTCAAAGCCAGCAAACTTAGGCAGTGCAAGCATCTATTGGAGTAGCAGGGGGCCAGGAGGTCCTGCTCACAGCGGCCAGTGGTCACATGGTCAGGAAGATCTGGTGCTGTTGTGGAAAACAGCTCATCAGTGTCAGCACTTTCCAAGTCAACACGAGGCCAGATTTTTACAGCTTTTATAAATACATCTCCGTGGACCAGGAAAAGCCCTCAGAGAAACTCATAAAATACAACCTCACTGACTCATTCTCTGCTGAGCCAGTGTGATATTAAAAGAATATTTAGCTAATTAAATGATGCTAGGCACAGACTAAATCTGCATTCAGATTTCAACAGCAATCGACTTATCCTGTTCCGTCAATGGTGACGCCTATTTCCACAGTACCAAATGAGTTGCAGCTTTCTTGGAGATAGTGGTGCAATCCATGCGATGCCCCAGAATATTCTGTGGGGTTAGGTTTACACGCATGAAATGATGTCTGAAGCAAAACAGACAACAATTTCAATCCAAGTCTTGTTCTGCTCCTATACAATCGGACATGGGTGTCACTCTGAGCTGAGGCACTGGAAATGGATGTAATGTTGGTTCAGTCGAGGAGCAGGGACGAGCCAGGTTTATGATTCATCCTGTTATATGAAGTCATACCCTTCCAACCCCCCCCTCCTCATTCTGCTAAGCTGGCCCTATTTGTCATCCCTGACTGCTTCACCATGCCTTTCTGGAAGGCTAGAGCTGCCTGTTCATGTTTATACACAGAGGCATACACTGGCAATTGGAACCAGTCACACATGCACACACGTTTTCAACATTTTGCATAAGCCCTCTCTCCTCTCTGTGAAACCCAGTAGATCAACTCACCCTGCATACAGATCACCTAAATGCCTCTTCCATTAAGAGAGCATCTTAGAAAAAGTGTTTTAAATAGATGAAACCTGTCATTCTCAGAGTCACACAGGTCAGTTCAAAAGGCAAACCGCAATTGCAAAGTGAATGCCGAAATTTTCTTGCAAATCACTCATCTTTCGGTTTTCTGGGATGCAGCAGCATTAAAAACCACAACCGGGGCGGCACTTAGAACTGGTTAGCCAGCTGCAGCCCCTGCTAACCACCTGTCGTAAAATAAAGAATAATGATTCTATATAATCCATATAATTGCATACAATTCAACAATGAATCCCAGTATCCCTATATTTCACTGTGTGGTTTCATGACCCTACATGCAACATCCAGATGTTGATGCCACAGAGAACACCTTTCATCACAGACTGGGCCTTCAACTTCCTACTAGTAATGGCTGGACCATCCCTGCAAGTCATTATGGTAACCAATACTCAAGGCTGCAGCTGTGAGGGATGTTTCGAGGACAAGGCCCGATCTTCACAGTTGGAGGGAAACAATTGGACCGGATCCTGCATTTCATTCCATCCGACCCAGACTGGGTGGTCCACTACGACTGATGGAAGGCAGAGTGTGATCTTACGTATATTAGCCTCTGGCTTCAGTGAATGCCCGGTTGTCAGAAGGTATAAGAAAGACAAAGTCATGCTGAGGACACAAAAAAATGCTAATGGACGAAGCTTCGGGATCTGTGGCCTGCCTTACAGACCATCTGAGCCTCTGATACAACACAGATAAAAGTCTCACCCAGAAGTTACCAGCCTAGACTATTAAACAATATCCAGCCCTTGTTTGTCTGAAGTGGGAAATCTTATCCAGGACGTGTTGTGTATGCACATTTTCACTGCAACTCCTAGATTACTAATTAGAGGACTGTTTAGCTGGAGAGCCTTCACACCTGGGTTTGAATAACTGACCTAAAGCTCAGGTCAGGTCAGGGGGCACGCAAAACTCCTCAGGATCCCAGCCAACAATCCCCCAGACGGACACTGTACACGGCCCAGTCCCACCCTCCTGAACTGGCTATCCAACTGCCAGGTGTTATATGGGCATCCCATTGGCCTGGTTCAGCTGCTTAGGGTCCTCAGCAATAAGAAGCAAAGCTTGCCTACAACGCCAGGAGGACGGCCTTACCAGCGGCCTGGAGGAATTCAGGCTAGATAATATAGATCTCCTGCAGCCTTCTCTACAGTTCACACTGGATACCACAGATCTCTGTGACCTTCTCTACCTCCAGCTGATTCACCACCCTTGCAATCTCAGTGACATTGGCTGGTTAACGGCTGAGGGTCAGTTCTGAGAACTGTGGACCCAGAGGTGTCCAACATCCTAGCCGAAAGGTCAGCTTTAAATAACAGCTCCAAGTAGCCGGCCCAGCGGATCACAACTGCAGTGTCATCTTTAAGGATTTTTCCATTACTCTCCCTGACTGCAAATCTTTGAGAAACAGATTCAGATGTGCCTAATGCTTTGATTCCTCTGTAAGCAGAACTTGGGTCACCAGACCTTAGATAGTGTGTCACCTGCTCACAGATTTGTCTCACAAACCTATCTGTCCTGCAAGTTCTTCAAACAAATTGTGTGTGCAAATTCATCAGAAACAGCTTGATCTTGAAGTCTGGCTAAGTCCAGCCTCATTCTCCTAGAAGATTGTAGGCTACTGGATCTCAGCTGAATCTTCAGAGTTGCGACAACAATTCTGTGGTCAGAATTCACAAACTGGGCACATCTGTAGACCCTGTAGGAGCCTCCAGCATCTGCCTACGAGGATGTGATCAATCTCCTTCGCCGCACCACCAGTATTGGAGTACCAAGTCCAACGATGCGGCTCAAGGCGTTGGAACCAGTCAAAGTCAAGGAACATGGAGCCACTTTCACCCCAGTCTCCAGACCCATGGGGACCATCACAATCCTCATAGCCAGCCCTGTCAGTGCCAGCGGTCACATTAAAGTCACCCATGACCAGAGGAGTGTCACCTCGTGACATGTCTAAGCCTGAGTCGCATAATACGATCGTTGAAAGGAGTGACGTCAGACACCATCGGAAGGAGCCAATCCGCTATGGCAACAGCTACTCTCTGAGTATGGCAGCCATCAGACCGACCAGACTAAAAGTAGGTATACCCACCTACAGAGATCTCACTACTCCCCGGTCTGCGTACCTCACAGAGTGCTGCCTCCAAAACATCCCGTGTTTACAAAGCTCCACTGACAGCAGAGGAAGATGGTCATCACAAGGCGTTCCACGCACCTCCCCGGATGGGCCACCTCAAACTGGGACCCAAGTGCTGCCAAACGGTAAGCGACGCCTCAGCACCACTCCAGCAGATACTGGTTTGCCAGCATTCCAGTAGAGAGCTTTTCTCTGAGGTTTCTATCCATGGTGACGCCCTAGTAGCAGAAGAACCAAAAACTGAAAAATTCCCTGAAAGAACATACGGGAAAATAAAAGGTGCTATAAGCATGGATGGACATAACTAGTGCGCAAATACGCATTCATCTTTAAAAATAAATATATGTGACAATCAATTGTGGTAACAGTGTATATGCGTACTTATTTTATGTGCATTTGCACTGATATAAAAACAAAATATAATGCATTTGTCATAGCAGCACATAAAGTACACATTTGCGCTTTTACAAACAATTGATTGTTGCATGTATCATTTTTAAAGGTGAATGCCTACTTATGTACCAGTTATGTCCATCCCAGGTTATACTGTAAGTTGTACTATTTCCCTGCCTGGTTATGAGGTGACTGAACTTCAAAAGCAGCTTAGTGTTCAATTTACTTGTGTCCAGCTCTTCATAACAATATTCCAGCACTCGCTCACACCACCTAAGGTGCTTAGAGTGGATGATTCTGCTTCCTAGCCATTCTGTTCACACAAGCAAATATGCTGGGATCAATAAACTGAGACTGCCATGGATTTTAAACCATTTCCTGTATCCCTGCCATAGGGTGCGTGCACTGTGAGATTGTTTACAAACAACGAGAAGACTTTCATTTATTCATGCATGCAAACCGATTATTAATTCAAGGTTCGAACTTCACGAGAGTATGTGGTAGATTTTGTTCTGTTCAGCAGGACTATGAAACAGTATGACACTCTGTGATCTTTTATTTTAGAGAATAAAAATCATATCAATTAAACAAAGGGTTAAAATTGAATTAAAGTTGCTGTGTCCTGTAGTGCTCAGGTAATACCATAATTTGCACTTATTTGGGCGTCATAAGCTCCCATTGCCTAGAAGCTATAGAAATAAATCTATTTACCCACTTTTTCCTTGATCATTTAAAATACAATAAAGTGTTAAAAGTGAGTAACATTCATTGTGTCCTGTGTTTGTCAGGTAGTTGTAGAATATGCACCCATTTTACTGGAGTTACTGGATCCCATTGCATTGAAGGTATTGCAAGCAGTCAGTATTTTATTATTCTGACAGTAATTCGATTCGAAACAACAGTGCATTCCTGCTCAATTAGAGATCAGCGCATATGAATGACACATGCATATACATGCTGGAAAGTGTTTAGCAGTGAATGCTAATGACCAACAGCTGATTATTACATACAAATTCCTTTGGAGTGACAGGGTAAACAAAGGATGTCTGCCTAGCATATGAATCACAGGAGGTTACCCTACACTATTTTGCATTTTATGTATATATTTGCTTTGGGACTGTATTTACCTAAGTTATGTACATCATTTTTTAAATCCAAAGCACTATATGCATAGCTAAATAACTGTGTAGGTGTAGGTAATAATGGTATACAGCTCTTGGCCTTGCCAATACAGAAAAAAGCAAAACTGGAGCTCAGTGGAACAGCTAACATCTGACAATGCAGTATTACATTATTACAGAGAACGAGGTAGCACAATGGGTTGGGGTAAGACCCTTAACCTGATGGGTGCTTGGTTCATGTCCCATGACTGGATTCTCATGCACACAGCAGAAATGTCACTGGCAGATGTGCTGCTACAGATTTTGGTTCCCAATCCCAGATCAATCCAGTTATGTTCCAAATGTTTTTAGGAACCCTGTTAGTCAGGGGCCTATGGATTCATCCCTAACTCCCCCCCTCTTTATGGCAGCCCCCTGCCTGTCACAGGCAGTCATGGAGTACTGTTGTAGGGCTGTTAAGAAAGAAACTTGAATCTGAAGTCCTCTGTGTAACTTCATAAATAAGACAAATTTGAGCTGATGGAACAAAAGCAAGAGTTATGACAAGCCATGGGCGAGCATGAAGGATAAGAAAGCTGTGGATAATTTGTCATAAATGTTGTTAAAATTAAATTAGCATTAATATCAGCATGTAAGACAGGAATCTGTGGTTATAAGGAATTCTTTCAAATGAGCACTTACAAGGCAATTTATGGTAGGGAATGTATGAGATGACACCTTAGTCATGAGAGTGCATGAAGAATATTAAATTTGCATCTGTTGGGATTGTGAGCAGACCCAATGACACCTGGACTTTGGGACACAGTGGGGGGTCCATTAGTACTCTGGGGATATGACATGGGGTGGAGGGGGTGTTGACCAGAGACCACATTTAAGAGAATGGATTTATCGAAAAGAAAAGCAAAAAAGCAGCCAGTAACTTCCAGGTCCTCTCACATTTCTCCAAGGACAAATTGAGTACGTTTTAGAGGTATAGGGGCTTGTCTCTTGATGAGGGGCCTGTCCCTTGATGATTGTACAATCTTACATATATATGTTGTATGCTTAGTACAGCGCAGCCAGAAGCCCCATCATGGTTGTGTAGCACTACACATATCTCATCTACACTGAATTAGTATAGTTTGTGAGGTGTTAACACTCACTTGCACATAAATCTTCTTGGCTACATTATCATGGGGAATTCCTGGTGGCTAAGTGGACATGTTTGCGTTGGCCAACCTGCCAAAAGCTGCCTCCTGCCGAAAGTGAAATGCAGGTCAGTCAAAACCTGCATCTCTCAGACACGAAAGACCTTCCATGACGTGAGGCCCTGCTAACATGGGAACAAGAAGGCATTTTAAGAGAAATGTTCTCTTTAATCCTGACCCTGCCACCAGTGTTGGTCTAAGCCCTCGTGGAGGTCTAGGTGAGTTTCAACACTAGCACCACTGGGCAATTTCCTCGTGCTGGGGGGGGAGTAGTGCCCCTATGTCATTAACTGGGTTGACCGGCACTGCCTGCAATGATGGACCAGATCCGACAGCACACCACTGTGAAAATGTATGAATTATAAGGTGTGAATGAGTGGGGTGATACGTGCTGTTATTCTGGTGCAGCCTGTAATATCCTGCACCTATCTCTCCTGCTTGCTTTCTCAGTCTGTCTCAGTCTGGGTGTCTGTTCTTCTTTTAGGCAGCAGAAAATCCCCTATCTTGACAGTATGCTGAAAACCATCGTCCTATTTTCCCTTTTTTCCCCCCAAGATTGTTGTTTTTTTCTCCTGCCTGTGAAGTTTTTCCCCATTCCCAGGATTTTCCATTGATCTCTAGAAAAGCTTGTTTGAATAAAACAAATTTACTCACTACCAGCCTCTGCACATTGTGTGGCCCTTGTTTGCCATTTTGGAAACAAAATTATTCTTGTAAGGTTATTCCGAGGGTGTAGCTGAACTGTACACTCATTTCTTCATTACAGTAGTGGCTTTAAATTAAAGAGGGACAGATGTTTTGTTGGATTAATAATCTGTAGATTAAATATTAGATGATAAGGAGCAGTAGCAGGCAAAGCCAGTATTATGGCCTATGCATGAGTCCCTGCTAGCTACCCCTCAATGGTACTGGCAATGATAAAAGTAGCGGATGATTTGTTTGGTAGATGCTGCTCTGCATAGATTCAGTGCCAGCACTGATGGGGTCACAATGAGGCTGGACTTTTCGGGTAAACAGAAGGTTTGGGCAGCTTGAATATTTGATGAAGATGATGATGATGATGGTGAAGACATGGACCATTCAGGGCTGAGGCCTTTAATGACTCAAACAAGCCCTGAATGATTTGTCCTAAATGTTTTAAAAACCATGTTACATGTTGGAAACAAACCTAAAAACTGTTCACATTTATGCCGTCTAGGAGGCATCATTGATTGATTCCTAAACCACCTCATATGGCTTCTTTTAATGTGCTGGAGCAGCAACTCTACTTTGATCCTCTTCTGAATGTCTGAGCTCCTCACCCTAATCAATATATATATGAAACGGAGAAATAAAAAATATTTACTTAAAAAAATCCAGGATTGAATCAAAATTTAAAGTGAAAATACTTTCTGAGTATTTTTAGTTTTAATATACTGTTGTATTTTTTAAAAGTTCAATATCAGTTTTGTTTTCCAAATTAACAATATTATTGGCCCCTATTAAGCGTCTATACTTTCTGCTTTATCTGGTAGTTCTCAGCTGTCATTTACCTTTTAATTAGTTGCACTTTTATGAATCTGTCCATGCTAGCATCATCAAAATAGCCTCTTCTACGGTTCTTATCTGCTCTGATGCCAGCTCATATAAAGCAATATTTCATGTATGACGACATACCTGGTCGAGTGCTACGGCAGTGTGCTGATCAGCTGCTGGACATCTTGACAGACATCTTCTACTCATCTCTGAGTTCAACTCCGGTCCCCACCTGTCTCAAAACCACCAAAATCATCCCGGTGCCAAAGAAGTCTACGGTGTCCTGTCTCAATGACTACCGGCCTGTGTCACTCACCCCCATCATCTTGAAGTGCTTTGAGAGGCTGGTACTGAGGCATGTGAAAATACAACTCCCACAGAACCTGGACCCATTACAGTTTGCCTACCGCCCAAACCTCTTCATAGACGATGCCATTTCGTCAGCCCTTCACCGGAGCCTCCTCCATCTGGACAAAAAGGACACTTATGTCTGAATGCTGTTCGCTGTTTTCAGCTCACCATTCAACACTTTCATTCCTCAGATGCTGGTAAGCAAGTTAGACCTTCAGGGAATAAACGCCCCCCTCTGCGACTGGATCTTAGAGAGAGAGAGAAAGAGAGGGAGTTTTATTATCATATGTACAGAGTACAATGTACAAAGCACAATGAAATTCTTACTTGAGTACCATCTCTACAGACAAAACATATACGACTTCAGACAAACATAGAAGACATAATAGTGCAAAAAAATTGTATTATAATAATTCTCAGCAGCCTGTAAAACATGCAGTGGTGGCATGATACCATATGAGTATATGCAAATATGCCAGTATGAGTTTTAATAAATATCTTA
>JAABNY020000063.1:29520015-29531516 GCA_015164015.2 Brevimyrus niger | reverse complement strand
GCCACATGGGATTGAGGTTTTCTGACCTCAGCAGCCCCCCCCCCCCCCCTGACACTGTTTGCACACTGACATATTCCTATTCCTAATAAAAAAAACGTATTTTGTATGTATATTGTATTAATAAATAAATAAATAAAGACCAAACAAATGTTTAACTTTTGTGATACACTTACTTCAAAAATAGTGTATGTTGATTTAGTTATGACATTTAATCAATTTTAATTCCATATTTTTAAATACAGTGGCTCACCAGGTAGTCCTGTTGCCTCACACCTCCAGTGTTAGGGTTTAAATGTCCTCATGGTGTGTGGGTTTCCTCTGGCTACAGTCCAAAGGCTTAGTTAAGTAATCTGAAATTCCTAAATTGACCATTGTGTGTGTTCCTTGTGCTGGGCTGGCAACTGACCCTGTAGTCCAGTCTTGTGTCCAGTTTCCTGCATCGTGCTGGATGGAGTGGATTACCTAATTGGTAAAAATGAGACTTCAGTGAGAATGAGCAGAATACCTCGGAATAAGTCATTTTTTGTATAAAACCTAAAAGTTTTAGGATTTTTGTTTTGCATAATCATTTACGATTCATTAAGTTTAATAATGTTCACTAACAGATCCAAATACTCTTAAAAAATCCTTCTGTGCGGACTCCACCTAGTGGACATGTCCATGAATAAAACGATCTACTTGTTCATTCAGTATATTTGGCAGGGCGTAAGTTCAGAGCTAAATTAACACAATGTAGCAGTACATTGGAACTTTTCGCTGTACTAAAGTAAGGTAATCTATCAGGTATATATTTTTTTCATAAAACAAAATAAAGGTAACATTTTTTTGTGGGAAATGTTTTATTCGCCTTGAACATATTCACAAGGATACAAATATATATGGAGTGATATTCCTTTGATTTGTATTATTACTGCTCATCATATACTGTAGGCATGACAGTTCTAAATACTGACTACGATACTACAGCAGCAATGTAATGCATGCATGCATATATATACACATTTACAGTACATTCCAGATTTCACACATCCCTATTTTAAGGATTTCCAATAATCCAATAATAGCTAAATAAGAATTGATATGAAAGCACATTACACAAAAGCCTGAGATAATTTGTTCACACTAATAAGCGAAATAGCTCTTCCTAATATCACTGTTGTTGTTGTTTTTTTATAAACAAAGCTTGTGAATATTCATCTGCAGCGAGACCTCAGTCATTTGGTTCTTATACCAAACACTACTGATATGTGTGGAATTGACATCGCTGGCAATCAAAAAGAGTTATTGTCAAAAACTTGCTGCTCATGAATATTCATTAAGACTGAAATGAGAGGCGCTCCTCGCCGAAGATGCAGTGTCAGGTAAGGAACCGGAATATCTTCATCGAGGAAGTGCAGAATGTCACAGTTATGAAGGAATTTGCAGCTGGACTGGAGTGTAGTTCTCCAGCCATCACCTTGGCAACGACTTCAGTAAGAGCACAGGTGAAGAAGAGCATTCGCGGCTCCCGGGGCACATTGGCCCCGTTGCTTGGTGGGAACCATTAGCAGCAGCAGCCACGGGATCCCGGGGGCACTGCTTAGCTTTACTTTGCAGATTCATCCAAACTGTTCGCATTGGAGAATAAGCGGAACAGCAAATTCCATAGTATCGCACACGGTACTACAGGCAGAAGCTGCTGTACCCGTTGGAAGGGGCCTGATGCAGGGAGACGTGGGGCTTGTGCGTAAATGGGGAGAGAGCTCCCTCTAGTGCACGCCAGAGGAGTGGCATCATGTCACCAACAGACAATAGCAGAGGCACGCACACACACACACACACACACACAATGGGGTACTATTAGCTCAGTGCACTGTACAGTCCCGGAAGACTACAAAACATCATAACCCTAACCCCCATACCCACTCCAAATGGCTAAAATACGATACAGCAACTTCAAAAGAGAGTTCACGCTTATCTAACTGATTTCCTTGCAAAGAGGTTTCCCTCTGCCAAGTCTTACAACTACACGGTTTAAACATCTTATTTGACATATTTAGCAGCCATAACTGGCAAGATTTTTCAGTCATATATATTCCATATTTAAAGGAATGACCGTTACTTCAGACTAACTTATACTGGTGACACCTTACTTGATGGGCCATAAATCACATGGTATTATACTATTACTTATGTATTAATTCATCACAAACTAAGTCTTAGTTACATACTCGTCTCATGTTAATTCATCATTAATGAATCGCAACGCATGTTTTATCTCAAGCAGTTACTACATTTGTTACTGTATTTGTTCTGTAAACGTTTGTGAACTACTGAAAGGACTACTGAAGGAACAAGTCATGAATAACACAAGTTAAATACTGATCATATATTTGTTAATCATTAATGAATTATGATACATCTTTCATCCCAAGCCATAACTATACTTGTTACTATATCTGTTAATTGTGTAAACCTTTATGAACCTCTGACAAAACTAATGAAGTAATGAATAACACAAGTGATATACTAATTTCATTTATTCATCATTAACGAAACGACACATTTTTTATCTCAGGTAGCAACTATATTTGTTCATGATTTGTACTTCAGTAGTAATTGAGTTATTACTAAGTTTTTGTGCTCCGTCAATAAAGTGTTACCGTGATACTCTAAACAATCAAAACAAATGTGTGAATAATCACAGCTTAATCAGAAAACAGCCATGGACCGAGATCAATGTTACACTGCCTGTTGTTGTCTTTTAAATACTTTAACTTGCGAAGGGAGGCAGGTATAGAATTCATTAGGCAAATAACTTTTAAACAACTGAAACTTCCTTTAAATTATTCATTTAATCAGATACAAGAAAACAACCTCGGGGTGCCCTAGCTGTTCAGAAAGACCTATGATCATCACTTGGGCTTCAAAATGTACTGTGTTAGAATAATAATAATAATAATAATAATAATAATAATAATAATAATAATAATAATAATAATAATAATAATAGAGCTATATAAACTGTTATTCTCAAGACTCTTGTGAGGGTAAATAGTGAAATTACTACTTTCATTGCCAGCCTTGCCAATAACCTTATAAGGGCTATGCCCATCCTCCCATCTGGCTCATTCTTTGTGTACTAGAGCCCCTTGGCCCACCAGGGCCTTTACCAGATTGACACAATCTGCCCCCCTAACTGGCAGACACTTAGCGCATCTTATAGTCGTGGGATATTGCTGCCTCACACAGCTGTCCCTTGAAGTCCAGCTCAAAAGTAAAGTCCAGGTCTCTCTGCAAGAAAAGAAAATGGATTGTCAGTTCCTGGTTTTGGGGCTGGGGCCGGAAAATACCCCCTTTAAGTCAGTTCTCCTTCTTTGTTCACCCTGCAAGTATACGAACGTTTGGCTAAAACCCCCTGTCATTCAAAGGACACTGGTGAGAATCGCAGTGACTTCCGTCAGAAACCTTGCTGTCCATTCTGAGCTCTATGGCAAGACACCACTGAAGTTTACAGTTAAACTGTAGCTAATGGATAAGCTGAGATGTTAATGATTGTACAACAAGCCATTGTGCTTATGTCTACAGACTGAGCCCATTGGCTGTTGGACATTCTGATGCTCTAATCACAGCTCCCAAAGCACAAAGACCACCCATCCCTCTACCATGGGGGGGTGAACAGTTACCACATTCTTCTCATTGGGTTTCACAGCAATACTGCCAATGATCTCCTCGCCACGGCGCACTGTAAGGTACTCCTCCAGGTAGAAGACAGTCTGCTTCCAGTGTGTGTAGGGTGCGTCTGGTGCTGCAATGAGAAGAGAACACAGCTGGTGTGATTTTGCTACCTCTCAAGATTGCTGTGATACTGAGCTGGATTTAACTCAATATGACAATTTAACTCTAATAGGGAACCCACTACAAATGTGGTGTAAGACTACGGAACACTTGCATTTCATCACGCGATATCCCCCTGTACTTTTACAAACAGTGGGCAATCATGATCCACAAACTCATCACGATTCTTTTTCCTGTTCGTTTTTAAGATACACGTTTTTTAATAGTACAAGCAAACTAATTCCCCTATTTTATAAAATATAGCTCTACAAGGTAAAAAACAAAAAAACATACTCCAAATATTATTTTGTGTGTTTTCTTTATGAGTTAGTGAGAAAGGTTTGGTGCCATCTGATGTGCAAACCTTATCTGTGGAAATTTTGCAAGGAATTGTTGGTTGCACTGCAATGGTTCTGGAAAATCGAAATGTTCCATATTACTGACGTCAAATTCTTCTTACGGATGAACTCCTTCATGTTTTCCATGCCACTACATTGCAAAAAAGGAAATTTGTTGCCGTGGCCATGTTCCTCATGTCATGATGCTATGAGAGCATGAAAAGTAGAGCGGAAGAATTCCAAGCCACTACCTACTGTTTGCTGTTACTGGTTTATTAGTGTGATGAAATGGATTTGGCTGACAAGACAAAGATGCAGATATGAGCCATAGAATTGCATTGTGGAGACATTTTTATTGTTCACAATCTAATATCATCGAATAGCACACCCTTGCTTTTACAGTTCTGGTACTTCCCATAACTTGTACAGCTGGGGTACCTCCTATAACTTGTACTGTGCTGATGTCTCCCTTCACTATTACAGTATCCGCCTTCACTTATAGAACTGTGAGCTCTCCTCAAAGCCCTGGGCAGAATGATTGTCTTCAGCTTCAGGTTCTCTAAATAAAGGCATACGGTTGCAGAGGCTTGGTATTAAACACTTCCATGTGTGCTGTTCAATGACGTCACTGAGGGACTGACCTATGATCTCTTATTTCCTGCCTGCACTTAACTTGGTGATGTCAGTATCTCAGAAAAAAATGGGGGAGGAGGCAAAGTCAGCCCTCTGCTTCTGCAACATGTCCTCCTTGGTGGTCTCCAGCAGGACAATACACCCCATAAGGACATCTAGATGTGCTGGGGTCTAATTCCTGGGAAAATGCCTAATCTTATTCCTGCATTTTGTACAGGCACCAGCAGCAAAGGTTAAAAAAACAACAAAAAAATAACGATGACACTTAGCCTCTTACAAAGTCTCTAAGGAAATGTCTTAAGAAAGGTATTTCTAGGTCTGTTTTCCTAACAATCTCTTAAGAGATTGCTTAAGAATCAGCTTCCTAACAGTGACCTTCATAGGCGCCGCAACACCTGATTGGTTGACATCGATGGCTCGATGTAATGACAGCAGGAAAAAGCGTGACCAAGAATGCAGGCTGATGCTAAGAAACTCCAAGATTGGGGCGTTCATTGAGTAGTTCAGGCAAGAGCAAAACCAGGGACAGCAAGACAATGACGGAACTAAGGACTACATAGCTACGAGGAACTTAAATACTATCTCTAATTAGGGCTAACAAGACCCAGCTGGGATCAATACACTTGGGGGCTGGAATGAGAGGTAAGGCTTATAAGCATTGGGCAGGGCATATTTGAGGCGACTGGAATATTATTTAGTACTATTAAACATAGAACATAATTATGATATTATTTAAAAAGCATGCCAAATACTCATAATGTAATCATCATAATGTAATCAACGCAATGTAATCGATTGAGTATGCATTTTTACCTTCAAAGTTTCTGTTAGCTACTTTATGTTAGCCCTAAGTGTATGAATATCCATCTTCATTAGTGTTATATCTTATCACTATGTTGAAGGACAAATGTAGTTTCATCCCTCTAGTTAGCTATTGAAGGGTAGGGATTGGCCTGAGTTCACCAAAAGTACACGGCTGAGTATTTTCAAAAAATTGTATAAAAATCGGTGTTAAACATATTGGACACACTTGTAAGAGTCCGGCGTTGGTTGTAACTTCATCATTGCAATGAAGACTGAATTTGGATCTACATGAGTGGCTTCTGACTTCTGATCTGGCAAGGAAGGAAAAAGCCATCACACGACACCCGAGGAGAAACAGAAGGGTAGAACAGGTGAAGCAGATCAGGATGTGACACTCAAGAATTGATTATTCCCTCCATGCAGCAACTGCTTGACTGCCGCATGAGAGTAAGTGGTGTTCTTTATAAATGACTCTGCAGGAATCCTTAATATTGCATTAATCAGAAATGATGAAAACCTAAAAGTAAAATACAAAATGAATAACTGAATAATCTAATCCTAAATATGATGTTTGCCAACTAGGTGCACGGACCTGTCTCCCCATATTGTAATATCACCATTTTATTTTTATTAGTTCTATAAAAAAATTGTGTGCACCAGTCTGTGCATGTCATTGATATAGGGACAATGGCACAATAGTTGAAAGAAAAGTTGCATTACTGTCTTAACATAAGAGAATGTTATGTGTGTGTCAATACTGACTACTAAAGACTATTCCAGGGTGTTTTTTTTAAAGAAAATATAGTAGACTGGCATGTAAATGAACCCACAGTGCCAACTCCTATCAACCTTAAGACTTTGTGACACATTTAGAGTGGGTTGTGCAGTCCTGGGGCATCAGAAATAGGGGGAACACATCCACCCCAATTTCCTCCTCAATTAATAAAGAAATCAATAATCAACACCGCGTTCCTTATGTTTAATTATAAATCCACCCATCGCTAAGGGTAATTTGCTGCACATTCAGAGCTCAAGGACTAAACCTAACTAAGATAGCAGTAATGTATCAGACAAAATAATTTTATTGTGTGGATCAGTTATTTTTTAGTTAAGTGATGTTTGGTTATAAATCTGTTCCCTTAACTATGTTAAGTCTTATTTTAAATGAGCAGTATGAGCCGATAACAGCGATAAAAGACAGCTAAGAGCGACTCAGACCAGCCTTACGAAATAATATCTTATAGAAGATATACTTAACCAAGGACGCGGAAAATACGTTGGACCATTAAGAATCAACTTAGCTTAACTTTAACAATGCTGCGTTGAAAAGGTTTCAGGAAATGCACCCCTGCCCTGTTAACTACCTACATCAAAGTCCCATTGTTTCCTGACAGTTCAGTCAATTATATCTGAACAATATTTATAGTATATACTGTACCTTATAACTAATCACAGTTCCCACAGGCTCTGCACACTCCAACTAGGTTACAGATTAGAAACATGTTTGGCTAGACATGAAAAAATACTACTTTGCTCTGGTCTAAATGGTTTCAGACTTTCAGACGCATGAGTAATTTTTTGACTTGTCCTTCTGATTTTAAAGTCATATAACAGTGCAGCTCCTGGAGCATCTGTTCATACTGCCTGATCGTCCTGGGTTTACCCGAGTGGCGCAAACTGTCATTGCACAGGTGTGACACTACGCCACTCTTTACAAGAAGTAACAGCTTTTCTAGTGCCTGTTTCGCTGGCCGCATACCCCTTGAGCCACCTGTCAGTCACCACCAGCTGAGGGGCATCTCCAACCACTAAGAGATACAGGCATGGGGTAAATCTTACAGCAAATCATTCAGCTCCACAGCTGCAGGCTGGTAGCCTTGAAGGAACCAGATTCCATCCAGTCTCATAGTACAGATCTTGTTTGCTGAAGTAATATATATGAAGTTGGAATCCTTGCCTGTCATACCCATATAGCTTGTTTCACAACCCTTACACAATGAAATACCCTGGAGGCTTGTGGTTTGTTTTCTTGATTGTAAAAAAATGATTTTATAATAACAGGTATCAGTGTATGAACAATGCACCAATCCCATTCCCCAATGGCTATTGTCTACTTTTCAGTTACCCTATACACCAGGGGTTGGACCTGATTTATTTTTGGATAGTGCAGGTGTAAACTGTACCCTGGGGGGTGAAAAGATGGCAGTCCTGACACTCAATGAGTATTCTCTGTGGTCACCCATGATTTTGCACATAAACCATAAATCCTCTCCTTTGCCACTTTGAAAGCCTGTCTCACGCAGAAGGTTCTCTGATGCTCTGCCCCAAGGATTGGTCCAGTGCCTGGCTCTCCCCACTCAGCTGGGCCTCAGAACCTGCTGCCTGCAGCTCACAGCTGCTTGATTTTCATATCTCTTTGCATTTTCCTGCTTACACACTCTTTCATCAGGTCCTTTATTCACTAGTAGCCTTGAAGGAACCAGATTCCATCCAGTCTCACAGTACAGATCTTGTTTGCTGAAGTAATATATATGAAGTTGGAATCCTTGCCTGTAATACTCATGTAGCTTGTTGCACAACCCTTATGCAATGAAATACCCTTTAATTTTTCTTACATTATTATGTTATAAATCGCATTTAGAAAGAACATTGCATGCTTAGAGGTTCCAATCAGATGTATTGCACCACAGAAGAAACCCTACCTGTGGAGAAGCCAGTCTTCTTGTGACATTTGGTGAACTCGATGTTGAAGTAGGTGACCAGGGCATGGATGTAATCATTACGCTGGATTTGGAGGCAAAAGGCCGAGGTGAAGGACAGGTCCTCAGCCTTAACTGTGTAGATGTCCACTTCCTGTGTGGGAAAAACAACCATGAAATATCTGCCCAACTTAGACCCAGCTTAACATTAACCTCCACCACAGCCTTTGGGACCACATTATAAACATGATGCTGCATATTCTGGTTGAAAATAAGGTGAGTAAAAGGGATGACACAAAACTGCTTCTAATTGCAAGACACAGCCACTTGTGCCTAAACATTGGTCTGGATGCTGTCAATTTATAAATGGTCCTTTTTTATAATGTGATTTGACAAGGCAGTGATGGATTATAATACCTGCTGTCATCCTTCAAAGTGAAATAACCACACTGATTGTAAGCCATATGTTCTGGTGACGTGTGTGGATTCAGTTCCAGATATGACTATCATTCATGTGATGCAAAAAGAGTTTTTAATCTCTGGTGTTCATGAATCTCTGTGATAAATTATTTCACACAGACAGAAGGGGTTGGCTGCTACACTCTGTCAGCTCAGCTGTCCTGTCAAAGCAAGTCTGGGATTGGCTGAATTCTAGAAGAAGATTGGCTGTTGGGGTTGCACAAGTGGGATGAACTGTCATTTCCTTTTGGGTTACCAAAGGAAGCCCTACAATGTACAGAGTGTAATTAGTGACACCGCTGGGATAGTATCTTCAGATTTAATTATACATCAGTTGTTTGTTTAGTGCTGGGTTATGATGAGCCACACCGTCTATACATACACAGGGCAATACCGAATATAGAAATATTAATTTATCAAAGCACATTGCGAAACACAGGCATGATGTGGTTGGTTCTCCGAGCAGCGAGTTCGGGAGACAAGTACCTCTACAACTGTAACTAATTGTTAAGGGGATAAAGCAAAGACCTCTATCCCATTTTACCCACCTTCTCCACCATGTAATAAGTGCCAGTCCAGACACCTTCTCTTACATGGTTCCCCAGCGGTGGAATGAACTGCCAAACCACATTTAGTCAACACGTGTTCTCTCCGGCTTCAAGAAATGCCTAGTCAACACCTTGACAGGATGAAAGTTTGCAATGTGCTATATTCCTTGCTTGTATGTCACTTGGACAAAAGTGTCTGCTAAATATGTAAATGTAAATTTCATAAAATGGCATTGCTTGTAATGAAGGTTTAATAATAACATGTGATTTACATACTTATTTTAAATCGTTCAGCTCTTTAAATACAAATAAGCTGAGTTAATTTGACATTGATCTCACTCTATGTTAATGATACATTATGTAATAACTACACCAAGAGCCTGTTATTAATATAGGGCAGATATCAATGGCCTTCAGATAAAATGCTAGAGATCTGGGAACCTGTAGACATTATCATTCCAGCAGTATACTCATAGCTGAGGGGTCCATGTCTTTCAGTCAGCTACTCGTCACTGATATAAACAAAAAATCAGTATCCCTGACAACGTAGGGCAATTTACTGCCAGTGATGCATCAGCAGTGTCAAGCCTGCTTCCTGTTTGTCACTAGAGAACTCTGTCCAATCTAAACTCAGACCTCCATGCAATTCACCCATTTTGGGGGCATACATCTTGCCAGAACTAACCAGGTAAAGAAAAAAATAAACTATTCCAGGGAGACCCGGAACAGTTTTGCCGATGGTGAATGCTAATTCTCCTACCTGAAGATCTCACCACCAAAACACACTGAAAAGTTACATGTGGACCACATCAGATACTGAAGGATCAGGGTCAGGATCAATTTTATTCATGAAGTACTTTGCAGCACGTTTTGTTTGTTTGGTGTTGTGTACATCAGTGTCTTTGAAATTTCAACAAAGCTTTTGCAGGCTGATGTCCTGGCTGTGTGACAGTGGGAACATCAGCTCTAGTTTCACAGGCCAACATTTGAACATTCTTTTGAAAATCTTCAGCTGGGCTTCTATGAATGCCAGAGACACATACATACAGCCTTCATCCTTTGTGGAAACTACACACAAGCATACAAAGACAGTGCATTGCATCCTAATGCATTCTCTTATTTGTTCAATAAATCGCCAATTTTTGTTTTTTCAGCTGTGTCTGCGCTTGTCGTCCGTTGCCAGACCAACTAAGATGTCATTTCGATGTGATGCAAAATATGTCACTGGTGACACATTGGGTCTTGTCACTAGAGGGCTCTCAAAATGCAACTTTTATTGAGCATATGATATATTGATATTGATGAAAAAGATATTGTGATGGTCATTGTTATCGTTTTATCACCCAACCCTACTTGACACCATATTCATTAATGCTTTACACTGCATTCTGTTGTCTGTTACCTGAAATATAAATTAGTTTTATAGACCAAGGAGTCAAAATTTCAGTGAAGAAGGAAAACAAAGGATAACTGATGAACAGACACTCTTAGTCTCCAAACCTTAATCCTATAGTACTTGTATGGGACAAACAGAACAGAAGAGTCAAAGCAAAGCAATCCACAACAACCCTACATCTTTGAAAATGAGACGGAAATTTACGTTGAGTGATCTCCTTCTGAAATTTGTTAAAAGGCAGTTCCATGAGTCAATTTTCTAACTGCTTTGGTTTTTATGCTTGAAAAAGCATGATTTCTGTCAAGTGCACAGTTCTTTTGATTGGTGTTGTAACTACACATCTCACAGATGTTGGGACATCAGGAGACTTACTTTTATCAGGCAGGAGTTTGTCACCACCTGTTTGGGGTCCACAACATCTACCAAAGGCTCCTTTATGGCTACGTTACGGATGCAGCTCATGTCAAAGCCATACACATTCTCCCACCCTGTGGAGAGATACACACAGACATGCAAACATTATTTACTTACAAATTTAATGAATCTCAACTCACAACAATGGTAAAAATGGTCAAATTGTCTGAAAAAGCAGTCCGTACAGAGCCAGAACTTTTGGAACATTATGACAGACATACACCTTAACCTGTAGGCATTAGGCAGAGCTGCTCTGAGATCACCAGACATGTGGCCACATACAATAGTAAAATTATGGGTTGGACCCCCCCCCCCCCCCCCCCCCCCCACCCCCCCCACCCCCCCCCCCCCCAACCCCCCCCCCCCCCCACGACCAAAACGACCAACACACCCC
>JAABNY020000063.1:29495239-29505822 GCA_015164015.2 Brevimyrus niger | reverse complement strand
TAAGCGTTTGGTTCACAGTTTCCATGATTAAAATCAATCATGTTGCAGCATGTTTTATCACTCAGTCCATCGGAGGGAATGACATCAATGCATGCCCTCTATTGGAGCTCCTGATTAAAGCTGTCAGTGGCTCACTGCAGCACATAGAGAGGTTTTCACGATGAAGAAGGCCTACTGTTAAAATGCATCCATGAACAGTGAATACCACTCATTTACTATTATATTTATTGGTTCAGTCTGAACCCAGCACTTTAATGTCATCATCCCCTGAGTTGAGCATGTTTTTTAAATAAAAAGAGACTTCAGCTATTTTTTCAGCTTACTCCAGTCAGGGTGAGCAACTGAGTTCATTTTTTTATTAAACAGTAACAGGGCAGAAATTCAAAATAAATGTCACACTTAAATACTTTAAAGTTGTCCTTTCCATTTCCAGCCAAAGGGGATCTAATTAGCAGCTACCATGGAAACTGAAGAAAAATGAAGGAGTTTTGAGAGAAGGGTTTTTCATGTAATTTCTTCTCCTAGTTAACGTAGGACTGTCTAATGTGTTTGGTGGCGGGACAAAAAGGAAAGATTATATAAGTATGTGTTTATGATAATATCAGACCTTGTTCTGAGAGATTTAAGCTTCTATTTCACAGTGTACATTAGGACAGTGACCCCTAAGATAAGTTTTAATTGGAAATCTCGCCCTGTGACAGCAGTTGGATCCAAACTCTTACTGTATCAGCTAGCTGAAAAAACAGAGGAATACACAGACAAGACAATTAAAAGCAGAAAAAAGGAGAGAGTTTTCTTAAGAAAAGTAACGAAAAAAAGTTGTATACACATCTTCTATAACCAGCAGTCTGTTCATCAGTCACATGACCTGCCTCTTACCCCATATACATGCCTGGCTCCTGCTTTGGCCGCAAACATGGATAGGATCCCCGTCCCGCTACCCACATCCAGAACGATTTTATCCTTAAAGACGTGCTTGTTGTGGTACATGGAGTTTCTGTAGGTCAGCGTTCGCACCTCGTCCTTCAGCATCTCCTGTGGGAGGCAGTTCATCCTTACGGAGCCGAAAATGACCAGAGAATCATGCAGCAAGTCTGGGAGCAGTGGGGCACTGAGTGCATTTTCAGCCTGCCTCCGCTCTCCAAGGTAAGTGCCTATAGTTTGGTCAGGGGCACTGTAATGGAGAATCTGAATAGAATTTAGACAAATAGGCAGGTCTGAGAAATGAAAATGGTTACATCTGTACCCTGAGGAGGGAGCAAACGGCTGATGTACTTCCCTTTTGTACTTTAACGCTTTCCTTTTCCTCCTTTGTGCAAACAACCCACATACTGACCTGCATTTTACAAATAAAGCAGAAAGAACTGGTCTTCCTGCTGTCCCTCACTGCCCCACTGCTTCAGCCTCTCGTCAACCAGTGTACCCAGATCACAGGTCCTCTCGGGAAGCACCAGTACCTCATGGATGCCAAAGTGGGCGTAGGAGTCGAAGTAGTAGTCTCGCGACGTCATCTCCTCGGGGTTGACGGACTTGGCCATCTTGCCCCGGCCCGGGCAGCTGGGCAAAGACGTGGCGTGGGGTGTGTGTGGTGGGTGGGTCAGGTGGTGGACAGGCAGCATTGGCTTGGACATTGTAGAAGGCTGAGAGGACTGGGATGACGGTGGGGCATGGCTGACCGGGGGCTGCTGAGAGATGGGGGCGGGGTTCACACCAAAGGGGGTAGAATCGCACGTGATGAACACAAAGGGAGATGTAGGAGCATAGAAAAATGGGGAGGGTTTAAAACCACAAAATTAACATTTCTTGAGTCTCAAAAAAAGTTTCCAAATTCTTCTCCCAAAGAACCCCGCTAACTTGAATCTTTACATTTTTATTTTTATCCGGTTTTTTTGCCATAAAAGGGAGGTGTAGGCTTCTATGAAATAAGAGTATTTATAAAGTTGTGAGGGTCATCTGCAACACTCCCTGGAAGGAGGTGTTAATCACCTGCAATGTCTGCTGGGAGCAGGTGTTGATCATGTGCAACACTTTCTGCGCTTAGGTGTTGATCACCCACAGTGTCTACTGGGAGAAGGTCCCCCCCCCCTCCACATCTGCTGCATACACACTGCCTTCAGAGCAATACAGATATGGCACACACCTCTGGGAGCTGCAGTCTCACTACACTAACACTTCGCAAACACCTCATTATTCATTTAAGCTATTTATAACGGACACCATGATACAGTATCACTGTCATAAGCATGCCTAGTTCCAACACAACTCAGCCCATGAGACCCGATGGCCGGACCGTAATGCTCATGTTCAGAAATTCTAAATAAGCACAAAGAACGAAATACCTATGAGAGTAAATAACAAGCATCTCAGTAGCATGATTATATGAGTCCAAAGAGCAAATAGGGTTTTATAATATACAGGGGTGGGATATACTCTTGCATCTGGCTTAGAAACTGATAATATTAAATATACCTTTTCAGCCTGATGTCAAAAGGGATCTTTTGTAGTATATTTATAGTATTTGGTTGATAAGTCAGGGACATACAAGAGACCACATTTTTACATCAGGTCAGGTCAGTTTGGGGAGCATGCGCTGATGTAGCATGTTGCTGCACCCACCACACAGCGAAACTGCTCGGGATCCCGGCTGGCAATCCCCCAGGCAGACACATGGTCCAGTTCCAATCTCCGGAAATGGCCACCCATCTACCACAGCCTTGGCCTGGTCCAGCCACTTGGGTCCTCAGCAATGAGGATCCTGCGAGCTGGATCACCCTCAGGGAAACGCGCCACATGGCTGTAGTGCCGTAACTGAGACTCCCTCGCAATGCAGGTAATGTGCCTCATTCGGGACTCCTCTAGCAACCGCTCATTCGACACAAAGTCAAACCGGCGGTACCCAAGAATTCTCCGAAGAGACACAGAATCGAAGGAGTCCAGTCTTCATTTCAGTTCACTGGATAGCATCCATGTCTCACAGCCATACAGCAAGACAGGGAGCGCCAGGACTCTAAAGACCCAGACCTTCGTCCCCTTGCAAAGATATCAGGAGCATCACACACCCCTTTCCAGTGACCTCTTGACCCCCCATGCTCTTCCAGTCCATCTGTTGACTTCATAGGAAGAGTCACCAGAGACACGAATGTCACTGCTGAGGTAGGTAAATTTTTCGACAAGGTCGACATTCTCCCCGCACAGATACATTACTGGTGGCTGTGCTTAAGAGTTCACCAAATGCCTGGATCTTAGTCTTTATCCAGGACATCTATAAAACTAAATATTTTTTTTCCCCTCCAGAGGGCTGAGGCAGATTGTGTTCAGCGAGGACTACACTATGAAAAGCAGGGTAATACCTTTACATGTGTGGGGACGTGTGGGACATTAGAGATGACCTGAATGCCACCATGAGTATAAAGCTAAGATGAGATATGATAAAGCCTCCCCATGAAACAACCATTGTGAGTATCACAGCTGGGAAATAAAACCAGCAGTGAGAAGTACTGTCCTGTTATATTTGTCTTTATTTAGCATCCTTCCTGAACAAGGTCAGTGAATGAGATTTATGCCAGCAGGGGATATATAACAACTGGATATGCCCCCCCGTCCTATTACAGTGTCAAATACCCAAGCTCCATGATGTGGGGGTCATGTCAGGTGGCAGCTTCAGATATGACAGTGACATAAGGTCACACCATTGCAGTGTCAATATATCATTCTGCCAATATAGCACTCCCAAAACAGCACTGCACCCTCCTGGAGACATTTCAAGGGTTGATTTTTTATACTGCATTTTCAGACTCATTTCTTCTTAAAATAATATAAATTGAAATTCAAAAATAAAACCATCTTGAAAATTATTTTTTTACTTGCCTGAAGTGGAATATATAGAGGAAAGCAATAAGAACTGGCGCGAGGATTTCTCACAGATATGTTTGAGAGCAATGTCTTTGGTGCAAGTCTTCAACAGTTACTGAATGGCACCATGTGATGCCTTGAATAATCATGAATAAGAGCAGACTGATCGATGGATGAGAAAAATAGGTATATGCGATGACTGATGGGTTTATGGTAAGCTATGTTATTATATTTCATCATCAGACTAAACCTGTTGAAAGGGGAAATAGGTGTTGCAGGAAAAATCAAACAGAAAATCAACTTAAATTCAAAACACACCGTCCTTCAGTCAGTAACGATTACAGGGTTCCGTTTGCTGAGCATTACGTTTAAATGTGTATTCAGTCAAAGCATTTTAAAACTGATATGCAATGTGCGGGCAAGGCTAAGAATGTCTCACAAGCCCGACTGTCCCAGTTGGGAGTTTGGGGAGCCTGGTATGAGAGGTACTCATTGGCCTAAGCACCAAAGAAAGGTTAGTGACCCCACACACACACACACACATACATACACACACAGATAACAAGGGAGGCCAGCAGTCCAACTTTTATGGCTCAAAGATTTAGGTACCTATGGACAGCAGAGTGGACCTCAAGGATAGGGGTCCCTCACTCATTCCGGCACGCAACCCCCTCCCAATACATCCCACCTTACATACTACTCATCCAACACCCTAAAGAAAGTTTCTTTGAAGTTCAGCTTTTGTATACCCAGTATATTGATTTACTCATGACTACTAGTCTCAATATACAGATTTCAGGTTATGTTTGTGTGTGTCCTTAGACAATCTTAGTGTTTTGTGTGCCACCCTTATAACCATTCAAGGAGTATCACCTAGTTTACCCCTCACACTTAAACACTTATATAAATTTGAATAAATAAATACATATAGCTACTACTGCATATATGTTCTCATGGTTATGCCAAAAGAATCTTGAAAAATAAATAGTGTAACCAGGTGTCTTAGCATGTCCTAACTTTCAAAGGTTCTTTTTTCTTTAACAACCCCCCCCCCCTTTTTCACATTCCTCTGTGGCCCTTGTCTAATCTTTGTGGCCCATTAGCAAGCTCTTTGTGCTCTAACATGCTGCATTAAAAGAACTGAATTAAGGTGTTCATTATCCATTCTGGAGAGCAGACCAATTGGGATATGCCACACCAATCAAAATATGTTGTTCCCAGATGTGCAATTCAAATTGGTATTACTGCAAACTAACGGACATGCCTATCTAAGGGTAAGATGGGTTGTTTGAATGTGAATATGTAATACAATGTCTGTACAATTTACTCAAAGTGTTGAGTCATCTGTTGAGGTGCAACCCAAAACACCTATAGCGTATACTGATGTGAGTCAGTAACATACCTAATATAAGTAATTGATAATTGATTAATACAGACAGTATGAGGTATGAACCGCCAGTATGGTGTCAAACTGATGGACAATCACTCCTAATTCCCCATCTGGTCAGTGGTTACCATTAAATTGTAAGTATCAAAAGTTACAAATGATCAGTAAAGGGCAATTAGTCTGGTCATAAATCCCAAAAGGAGTGTCAGAGACACCATTCCAAAAGCCCGCCAAATGGATGGTCAGCCACTTGTTCAGGTGTCGAATTCCTGGTCATCTCTATTCATGAACTTTAGACCATAAAACTTGGTATCTCAGAACTAGGGCTCCAACAATTCATTGAGTAAGTCAAATAACTCAATCACAAAAAATCTTTGATTTGATGCTTTATATATTCCACACGACTATGTACTGCTACTGTCGCATAGTGTGATTACACTGCGTTATGTGTGGCAGGTTTGATTTGATGGCGCAATGGAGGAAGACGGGGAAAACAGCGAGGAAAGTCAGAGAAAAAGACGAAGAATGTCTAAAGTTTGGGACCATTTCAAACAAAAGAAAAGCAAAAATACTGTACAGTGTGTTCATTGTAAAACCAAATTAGCTTACCACAATAGCACAACGTCAATGATTCAACGTCTCAATAGAAAGCACCCAGTCTATGCATCCAGTCCACAGAGTGGAACCAATACAAGGTAAGCGCGAGCGTTTCACTCACATTTGCGGCTAAGAATAGAATTGCAATACAAATGTATTTATAAGCATATGTGTGAATAAAAAAAGTATAACAAGATTCAGCCTAAGTAGCCCCTATTTTTCCTCAACAAAAAAAACTAATACTACAACAGCAGTGAAAATGATGCTGTCATAGTTCAACATGGAGCTGTAGCCTGTCTATACACTAACAGCAAAGAGATGGTTCCGTTACAGAGATGGTGAACTCAGCTGGAGTAAAGGGATACAACAGCAGTGCTTGTAATCGCTACTAAAGCTTTACTGGTGAAGAGCTTTTTCCATTTGTCTTCCACAGCAGCAAGGCTACAGTAAAGCTATACAAGTTAAAGCAGAAGCTGTTATTATGCCAATAAACTGACATCTGCAAAAATGTACATAAAAAAGTAAATGTACATAAAGGCACTAAAAGGGTTTAGTTCTTTTGTCAGTTGTATGGAGTTCAATCATTAAAAATGTTCCTTAAAAGGAATCCCATGAGTTGTTCATTTTAAGAGACCTGTCTAGTTTTTCTTTTTTGAATAGTTGCTATTGCTCTTTAATAAGACAAAAGTATCTCTTACCTGATTACTCGATTAATCGATGGAATAATCAACAGAATACTCGATTACTAAAATTATCGATAGTTGCAGCCCTACTCAGAACAAAACCTTAGCAAAGCAAAAGGCAAAGCTCTCAGTTTACCAGTTGATCTACCTTCCTACCCTCACCTATGGTCATGAGCTGTGGGTAGTGACCGAAAGAACGAGATCGCGAGTGCAAGTGGCCGAAATGAGTTTTCTCTGCAGGGTGGCTAGACTCTCTCTTAGAGATAGGGTGAGGAGCTCAGCCATTCGGGAGGAACTCAGAGTAGAACCGCTGCTCCTCCGCATTGAGAGGAGTCAGGTGAGGTGGCTCGGGCATCTGATTAGGATGCCTCCTGGATGCCTCCCTGGTGAGGTGTACTGGGCATGTCCCACTGGGAGGAAGCCCCAAGGAAGTCCCAGGACACACTGGAGGGACTATGTCTCTCGGCTGGCCTGGGAACGCCTCAGGATTGCCCCAGAGGAGCTGGATGAAGTGGCCAGGGAGAGGGAAGTTGCCCTCGCGACCCAACCTTGGATTTAGCGGGAGATGGCTAATGTTAAGGTGTGCGCCAGCCAAGTTAACATTTTTGGTAAGTGTTTTTTTTAACTATAGTAGCTTGCAAAGTGCCTTCAACTGCAGCATATGCCATGTTCGGCCAACTCGGTATGTGTTCGTTAACCAGTACGAATGCGTTCAGTGTCTATTGAGAGGAGAGGAGGGGCTACATGAGTGTGTGTGCGTGCACCTGCACTGTAGTGGTGCTATGTGAAGTATGGCAAATGAGGCAAAAACCACACTGTTGGTATAAATAATCTAATACAACCCCAGTGTTTCATTATTTTCAACTCCAGCGTCAGCTATACCTTCCATGTTTTTCGCGGTACATTTTTAGCGGTGCAGCAGTAAAAAAGGTCCCCCCCATCTTAAACAGTTTCCAGCTGTGCCACGTTTCGAATGTTGTGTAGGCTATTTAAACTGGTATTACGTTATAAGGAAAATTTATATCATAATAAAAAACGGTTTTCGGTATGACCGTCCAACAGTAGCAGAGGGCTAATTTATCTCGATCACTGATGGTGTCTGTATTCCTCTCTTAAGACCTACCCCCCCCTCCCCCCAAGTGAGACACTCTACTAACATATCTGCCTAAGTTTCACAGCACACTTACTAGAGTCATATAGCGAATAAGAGAATGCTAAATGCATACCATGGTCCAACACTGAAGTAAGACACTGTTCACTGTACAACACGGTCTGTCTTTTCAGTTAGAGATAATCTAGTTCAGACCAGGACCCGTCTGTTCAGTAAGATGGTGGTGATTCCCCACTGTGGTTCACCTGCCACGTCAAAGAGCATCTTTGCTACCTTGGGACAGCTGCAGCAGCAGATCCTTCCAGGTGTGATATCAAAGCCGGGTGTCCATCTACACACTGCACTGGTGTGTTACCTAGGCCATTGCTTGTGAGGAGTCCACCCGCCTGAGGCCTGACACGCCCTGGTTTTGGGGAATATCCCATGACTAGCTAACCTTAGCTTGGCACGTTTGGCCCAAGGCAGAAGTAAACTAAGCAGCTGCTTAGGGCCCAGCAGCCACCAGGGACCATCCACATCTGATCAGCCTATCAGAATGGGAAGGGAGATGACAAATGACAGCTACAATAATCAAATTTTGCTTATGGCCCTGAAAAGGGTTGGGACAACCCTGGTACTTGATCTTGAAGGCTTGATCTTGGCCTCAAATAAAAGCACTTTTTTAATAGTTGTCCTATTATGGTTACTACTACATTTTGTGGCTCTCAGCTACAACGTGAACATGTCCCTCAGACACTTCACCATGTTCACATAGCCTTGTGTGCTGACTGTTGCCCTGAAATCTTATACGGTTTCCAACCTGAATCTGACCTAGGGGCATCACTTTCACATTTGCCCTACATGCCACTCAGCCCCGTTGATAGCAAGAGCCACAATGTACAGCTACATTAACACCATGGCACCACACACTGCCTGGCTTTTGGTCTGCAGAGAATGGCTTATGTACTCATTACTCATGTACTCACATTGAAAGTGTCTGTGGCATGGGGCAATAAGCTTTTCTTCTTCAGAGCATGAGAAGTACAGTGTGAGTGCGACTCCTTTTTGGTATTTTGCATTTTAATATTGTTAACTCACACCCTAAGTATTTTTGTTACATTTTGGAGTTTGAGCATGTCTATCTTGGATAGTCATGTACTCATGTAATGATCTTCTCAGTCCCAATCAAAATCTCAAGACCTGAAATTGCAAATCTTATTATAAATGCTACCAATAACATTTATTCTGCATCCTCCTCAATTTAGGGAAAGCCCAAAAAATATGCATGGCAATGTATTAATAGCAGTAATTTACTGTATCTGGTTACGAAGGAGTCTACAGTAGGTTTTCAGGGACAAAACTTTTGTATTTAAAACTTTCCATCCATCTATCCGTCCATTTTCCATAGCCCCATGTCGAGGGGGTATGGAGCCTATCCCAGACACTATGGGAGTAACGTAGGCAGGGGCGCTATAAAGGGGGGGGTAAACGATGACGATTCTCGGGGCCCATGACTGAGAGGGGGCCCAGAGAAGCCCCCAATAAAATTGTCTCAGCTGTGTTGGGGGCCCTGTCAAGATTCTTTTCATGGGGTCCAAAATCCTTAGCAATGCCCCTGAAGGTAGGGATAGGGCACCAACCCATATTTAAAAATTCTGCATTGAAAATTGAAATATAGTAACACTAAGAAAGACAAGACAGATCAGAAAATCTATGAAGGAAACTTTACAATGGCTGTGCCTTAAGTTTCCTGAAAAAGTTCATACCCAAAGTTGTCTCATTATAGGAACCCATTAAGACCTTACGGAACATATTCTTTACACACGCCAGCTACTCAGATTTGCATAACATTTGCAATTAGACATAGTTAATTGCGTTATAAATTCATAAATAATTGACTCGCATAAAATTTATATATATTTCAGTTAATAACACATTTGTGCTATTCCTTAGCCTACTTGT
Organism: Brevimyrus niger; assembly: GCA_015164015.2. Taxonomy (NCBI): domain Eukaryota; kingdom Metazoa; phylum Chordata; class Actinopteri; order Osteoglossiformes; family Mormyridae; genus Brevimyrus; species Brevimyrus niger. Next base: position 29,496,251 of record JAABNY020000063.1, on the reverse strand, counting down.
CAGTGACGGAAAACGTCGTTATGAAACAGTAAGCGACTTCAATCGAATGCTATCGCACTATGCATTCCAAAATGGCTGCAGTCCCAGTTTAGGAGAATTGGAGGTGCTTGCGGCTTATTCTGCAGCACCAAGGACAGCGCAAAGTTCCAGCTTTCATTCTCAAGACAAAACGTGTATTTTACTAAAATGACACTAAATCTAATACCATAAAATAGAGTGATCAGCTTCGCAGCCGCCGTAACTAGGACCCAGTTTGGATTGGAACTTCATCCGCGATCTTTCGCATCTCGACGCTTTTGGCAGCGCCTCATTGATCGACACCTTTCAGACGCAATTAAAAACCACACGACAGATATAACTGCTGACATTTAAACGCATTTTTTTCCGATTTTGCACTAATTACTGCTGTAGACGGGACACTGTGACTGTAAGTTGACAGCCCGAAATAATTGCATAACCTATATACAGATCTACGAGCAGTTTCGGATCGCATTTTCACAAATGCGGAGAAGAGATTGGCTGATCACACGAATATTTCACTTGAATGTTTTACCGAATTAAGTCAGTTAATTCTGTCTTACCTACCTCCGTGCTCTCGGACTCCGCCATTTTTCTCCTAAGGAGCAAGCAACGTGAAGAGTGCTTAATTCCCATAAGAGCAAATGAGATTCCTCTAGCTCGGTGTCCATAAGAATATTTATATATTACGATTGAAGTGAATCGCCAGTTTTATTTCTTTGATTTACTTTTCTTGTAATTCCAGTTTTTTTTTTTCCAAAAGTGAAAATGCATTAATTAGACGAGGACATAAAAGAGAGATTTAAGAAGTCGGTTAGTTTGCAGAAGTGCGACCCCCGTTTTCCTGTGAAGAGCTCTGGGAATCCATGTGTAAAAGTTATAAACCTTTCCAGGAGCTGTCGGACGGATGCAAATTCTTGGGAAAAAATCTTCAGGAGTTGCAAATTTTCGCATTTTCCTGTGCTGAGACACCAGAAGTAAGGAGGATAAAACT
>JAABNY020000063.1:29480293-29495139 GCA_015164015.2 Brevimyrus niger | reverse complement strand
CTATAGTCGGTTCAAATACGGGAAATTGTAATTAAACTGGAATCCGCTATCGTACATATCATTAGATGTACTCGACTCTAATGGTATTTCTTTTTTTAAAATTTCCTAAGTAATCTTAGGTCTGTTGCTGTTCAGTAAGGCGAAAAAATAGCAGTGCCAGCGCTATGACAATCTAAAAGTGGCTTTCATATCCTACTTTTCTTGAATTAGTACTTTAAGAGACCCTTCTCCATCATCGATGGGCCAGCGATCGTCATCTTCGGATCGTAAGATTAACTTCTTGCGGCGTCCAGGGAGGAGTCCGCTGAGGCGGATACATGGAAAGTGGATGGTGATCCTGCAGTGAGGATGCCTCCTACTTGCCGGCTGTTCCTCTACCTTCTAAGCCCATCCTTGTGCCGGAGAAAGCCGAGATCGTTTTGTAGCGCAATGGGGACCAATGGGATTTTCGCCGGCCTCTTCTTTCCCACGCACGATCATCCTCGTCTGAACGGTCGTCTGTAACCAGTTTCATTGCTGTTCATGAAAGGCTCGCTAAAGCACACAACGGGCAGGGTATCGTAAAAGCAATTTGTTTTTATTTCGAAATAGTCACCATGCAGTGCTTTTTATGGTGAGTAGTTGTTATCATCTGGAGACTTAATATTTATGCCTTAAGTATTAAATGTGTGTGACAAACTGATTTACCGGTTACATAAACTCAGTAACACATATTTTATTTTGTGTGTTAAGAATTTTCCGTTCATTGCAGCCCGTTAATAATCTTCTCCAGCCTGTTTGCGCTTCTTAAATTTAGAAGAGTGCCTTTTACTTGATGCCTGTCAGTGATTGGTTAGGAAAAACCAGCAATGAACTCAAGTTTCATTTAAGGCACCGAAAGTATCCAGCCATACGGCCATCTCCCAGATAGTTTCAATCTGCGGAACTAAATCGTCTGTAAACCACGAATAATTTTTTATCTCAGTTTTCCACATATGAATTTCTTCGGCGACCGCAGACACTCTTTTCTCTTAATATTCTCCATCGTGATGCCGTGATCGAGAAGCACATCGCACTGCTGCCAGGGGGGCCGACGGCAGGTCCGGGTCCGGATTTATTTCCAGGCGACACCCCCTCCCGCAGCCTCCCACACCTCCAGGTTGCGTAACGCGTCACTCTCAGCAGCTCGCTTGCGGTGCTGAGTACAGCCGCCACCCCTCCACTTTGCGCACTACGGCCTAGGGATTCGGCTCTCGTTTCGGATGCCCTGGGGTTTCCTTCACCCTAAAAAGCCTTAAAGCTAAGCGTGCCGTTCGGGATGCTTAGGGAATGGGTTTGGGGTGCAAGTCCTATGCATCACACTCATTTTAAGTGTCATCCTTTATAAACTGCTATTTTTGGCTCGTAACCGCAACGTGGGAGAAGCTGTTGCTCACACAACGAATCTCTCTAAAAAGCCGGCGTTTGCTATCGCCAGGCTGCTTTCTCATAAGAGAGAGGTGCAATATCAACCGCCAAACGCGAAGCACTGCTAATGCGGTGGCTTGTGTAACTTACCTGGGCTATAAGAGTTTTTATACACGTCTATCCTAACGTCAGTGTTGCATAATCACGCCATTCTTTCCCCTCGTTATTTTTATCTGTTATTGCTGGCAGTCCAGTACTTGCCCACAAGAGCTGTAATCAGATGCGTTGAGACCCTCACAGGCTGCGTGGCTATTAGCAGCTTTGCTTAAGGGCCCCCCAGCCCACACCAGCTCAACACCCCCAGTTGACTGGGGAGGCTGCATTCTGTGGGCTTGAAGAGCTCTTCCTGGCTTGCTTTGGGTGTCAGTGAGGGGCACCAGGACTGGTGGGTAGGGGAGGGGGGCAGAGGAGCTGACCCTGATTCATCCTGTCTCTGGCACTTCGTTTCAACTAGAGGTCATCTTGATGGTGTTCAGCTGCTTAATTTGGGAGCTGTAAAAGACAGAGCAGCTCTCTCCCTCTCAACCCCTCACCCTGAGACTGCAAATCTGAGGCTAACAGTAAGTGACCAGGGCATGGCTGGGATGAACACGTTTTCGGCCACTTCCCAAGCACATGACACATGGGAAGGTTTTCTTCCAAAGCATTGAGGCCCCTGTAGCCTTGGGTATAAATGCCTCCCTGGCTGTGGCGCCAGACACAGTTTAGTGTGCTATAAATAGGGCTGCCGGGAAGGGCAAGGCATCTCTGTGACCTGCTTCCTGTTGAGCTGAGAAACAGCCATCGCCTGCTCTGAAAACACCACATTCACCTGATCCACATCAACGAAAACCTCAGGTGCCTTCCTCCCCCAAAAAATGCTTCAAGCAAGAAAGCATTTTATCCAAAGGGACCCTGAAAAATCAGGGTCAGCCACTCCCTGGATAATTGAATGTTAAGGGCCTTGCTCAAAGGCCAAACCGTAAAATCACTATGCCAACCTAGGGATTTAACCCAGCATCATTCAAATCACAGGCACTGTAACTCGCTGAACCATACACTACCCCCTTAAAGAAGGTGCGAAACCAAATAAACTTGTAGATCACATAAAAGCTGTGTTGGTTGAGCATGGTAAATGAATAATGCCACTTTAATTAAGCATGTGCTCTCCAAAGGATTTTTGTCATCTCTGCCTGAAAATCCTGCCTTTTGTGCACAGATGGCTGCTGGAAAATAACTGTTGTAAGATCTTGGGGATCAATTAAAAATGAGAATGTGCAGAGGCCGTGTCTCAGAGGGCTGTTTGAAAGCCACAGGAGGCCCGTGCTCCTTATTCCTCTGAGTAATTATTGAGGCAAATGGGAAGCAGGGCTATTTCTTAATGCCAGCTTCATCTTTCCATTCTTCTCACATACTGATCCACCCTGCTGTTTCTTGGGATGCTTATATGATGTCAGGGGTCATGGATGGAGACACAGCAGCCAATCACAGACGTACGGAACACACGGTGTTGCCTCGGACCTGAAAGCAGTCACCCAGGACACTGGTGGGCATCTGCTGCTCAGCAAAGGCTTTTTTTGGATCTAAAAATGATGGGCTGTCAGTCTTCAGGTTTCACAGCACCTGCTTGTTCAAGTATAGATTAGCCAGACCCTGTGGAACTACCTAATGGGCTTTGAGAGGGCCATAAAGCAATGATGCTATGATGGAGCCAGATCGGAAGAGAGACTCATTACAAGCTAGCTGCTGTAGATTGAACCATTTTGTCAAAGCCTAGTCAGCAATGAGGTTTACGTATGGTGTGCTTTCAGGAATGTGCTTTTGCCTCTGAAATTGCCAGTACATTTTCAGATTAACTCAATCATTTTGTTGTGTTGTGTTATTCCTTACCTCCGTCTATCTTTCCTGGTCTGGTGTGTCATAGATGGCTCTAAAATATCCCAGTGAGTTTTGAATTGTGATTGTGGGGGGTTCACCACATGAGGCCGGCCTGCCACTTGCTCATTGTATTATTGTGTTTGCCATTAGTACAATATGACCTTGGAGTGTATCACTGGTGAACAGCAGATGTGCAGGAGCAAGCAGGTGCAGAAGCTCATGGGCTAGGATGGGCATCATTACACTTTGCACTTATCGGCAAAAGAAATTAGAAGGAAGAAGGAACTGGGGATGTTTGCAGGACCCAGTATTTGGTCAGCAGAAATAAGTCAAGAAGCTATTAAAGACAAAATCTGACAATTAGGCTGTAAGAACCAGCTATTCTTTTTTAAAAGAACTAAGACCTCACTAGCTATGGTCCTTTATTGAAAATCATTAACCTTCTTGGGGGGGGGGGGGGTAAGGAGCTTTATTTCGCGGAATCTTTATTGTCATCCTTGGATTTAGGGTCTTTGTTTGCAATAGGTGTGCTGTTGTGCTGAAGAGCAAATTTCCAAAACTCACGCAGTTCATGGGATACATTTTTGAGGAAATATCTATGGGGGGAAAATGTACATTTTGGAAGTTCTTTGTTGGATTGCATGAGAACTGGGTGAGTTCTGATTCCCAATACTGTAACACATGATGAGGAAGCCTGACTTCAAATCATTATCAGTCTCATCTCAAAAACAACAAAAAATGGACTAAGTAAGATTTGGAGATCTGTTTTTGAACTGCATCATGGATACAAGTCAAAGGAAGAGATGGGCACTTCGTGTTCCATGTTCAGACAGGTATTTCATATGCATTCATTTGAAGACCTGCTTTCCCCTCGGTCTTCTTGCTGCTTGCGGTGTTTGCTCTCCATTGCTGCGGAAGCTCTATTTTATTATAGTTACATGTGATACAAATTCCTGTGAGCGCCTCAAGCAGTATTTAGACAATGAGCGATATGAGTTTGTAACAGGTGGATAGTTGTCGGAAGTAATGGCTGCAGACTGAGGGTCATACACATAAGCCTGCTGGTTTATCTATCAAATACCTGTTTCCTGTCCTCTGCCCATCTGAATAAAACTAAAGTCTGTTTTTGCCCAGTACAGTTTCAGCCATTTGGATTGGTAAACTATACAGCACCCTAATGCCACTTAACAGCATCATTTAAAACTGGGGCTGATGACTGAAATGCCTTGGGTAACATGCGGGACCTTTCCAACATTAATGCAATGGGGTTGGGATCTGCATTTGCTTTGGGTGATGTCTGTGAGATGAAGCGTACATTTATTTCAGCAGGCTGCGCTTTTCGACACACTTGTGCCGAACCTGACATTTTTGATGGGTACGAGGACTCACGGTAAATGTCAGCAAAAATAGGAATGTTAATTAGATACTAAGCTAAGCTTTGTGGAAGCTTGTCGCGCAGTAATTAGAGAGGAGCCCTACAGGCACGCACACTGGCATGGTGCGATCACTTGCTGCTCTCCTTGGCAGCCCCTGTCGGCTCCCAGGTTTCACATACAAATCGCAGCCACATTGGATCACAGGTCTTCCAATGGATTTCTTAAGGATATACTGTTTGGGACCATCCAGCTAGAATTCAATTTCCTGCCCATCCTATATTTGTCTGCCAGTTGGGATGAAGGTTTTTTGTCCATGTTTCTGCTCTGCCCTGTGAACCATAATACAATTACCAGGCATTCTATATTATAAATATACTGCTCCCACAATGCATCCAGATCTTTGATCCAGGCCTGATCCAAGGATGGCCCTTTTAAAGAGACAATAGACATTTTCATCAACCAGCTGGGTCCATTTGTTAACTGTCAATGTGCTTTAATTATATCACTTGTTAGATGTCTAACCTCCTGAGAAGTTGTGTATTCTAACAGATGCACAAGTTCTGTCAATCACCATGTAATACAGTTGCTGGTGTCTGCTGCACAGTGGATCCCCCAGCTGGCTACCATCCTCAAGGTTATGTGTACTGAGCCTTTAAGATACATTTAGGGCTTGTGATATTTCTCTCAGAGTTGTTTTCAAACTTTGTTAGTGGAGGTGTCAGTTTTGCCACTGTGGCACTTGGCATTCGGCCTGAAAAACTTTCTCATCTGAATACAGCACCTTTTTCCCACCATAAATCTGTAGGAAACTTGGCTTAATTAATAGTCTCCGTCCTGCTTCTCCAACACATGCACGTCTTGTTTGGGAGATTGTCGACTGAAGCATTTTTGCTCTCACCTCATACATTGAAAGGTCTTGCAAAGCTGCCGGCAGCCTCTCGGGCTCCTCCCTGACCGAGCACTCACTTTGGATGAAGCTCGGATGCAATCTGTCCCTGGGCGGTACCATTTATCTTCCATTACTTTATTATTGTAAAAAGCATTTTTTAATAACTAGGCTAATTATAAGTTACTAACCATAAGAAGTACTCAAAAGTAAGTGACTTGTGGCTTGGAGATGGTGAGTTAGTGATCTGAAGGTTGCCGCTTTAAATCCCAGAGTCAGTAGAGTGATTTCAACATCGAACCCCCAAGCAAAGCCCTTAACCCCCAACTGCTGTGTGACTCTGCTTCCTCTCAAACATGTATATGAACAAAAGTGTCTGCTAAATAAATAATATGTAGAGGAGCATTGTGGTCTTGCACATGACATGACCCTAAGGCAACCCTGCTCCTGTGAATTCTAACTCTAAATCATCAAGCAGCAATGGCAATACTGAATGTTTACCTCCACCATTAGATGTCTGAGTGACAGTTTAGCAATGGGATCTGTAACAGCTGCTCTCTGTTTTTGAGCTATCAGTCACGATCAGAGCAGACAAGATTAATAAAAGTTCAGACTTGTCCACATTACTCCAGTGACCTTGGTCTGCCATGAAGGAGCCCACTCATGCCAGGAGGTAAGAGTGATCATGGCCGTGGCACGTCACCGAAGCTACTTGTCTGAGGAGCATGTGGCGACCCTGTCCACCCATGCCGGCACACACACCATTCCTGTTAGTTAACTCAGTATTAATATCCCCCATTATTATTTCTATACTCTAATTACACCAAGTGCTTAATAATGATCCTTTTAGGGATGGCAGATGGACTGGAACATGTCCAGTTATTTGTGGTATTTGGGGTTGTGTCCGATCTTAGCCAGCCTGCAGAAAGCCTGTAATAGCAGCAAATGCTCTGCAAGCATCCAAACTCAGTGTAATGCACAGATTAACACAGTACATGACCTGGACGTGAAGTGTCTTTCATTAAATCTCCGTATTGTAGTTCTGAAATGAAAATCCTCTATTCATTTATTTAGGTAAGTTGCACAAGATTTGGCCACTCAGAAATTCAATTACTGATGTAAATGTCTGGATCTATCTTCATTAGATGCTTATAAAGATTAGTGTGTTTGGTTGGATCTTGTCTGTATGTATAATTTATAATTTTAGCTGGTCTGATGCATTTCATTCGGCTTGATTTTGAATGTGCTTTCTCAACTACAGTATGGACATGGCGCAACGCTTTGGCAGCTATATTGAAACTGCAAGATACACAGGTCTTTACAAAATATAAATCCCTTTAATTATTCTGCTTTTAAATTTCTCTTAAAGTGAATAGTTTTAAAATGGGATATGGATGTTAACAGCCTGGTTAAAGAACACTCTCTCCATTCCTTATTTGTAAATATTAATGGATTCCTAATAGTCACCCATCCAGTTTAATAAAATGTTCATTTTCTAATCAAGGAGAGAAATCAAGTGATATATATTACTTTATTAAAGTAATTAGTAAGCTCTTGAATCAGAAATTCTTTTTAAAATATATGAATTCAGCTGGGGTTGCATAAGCCCCTGTTTACCTTCCTGAAAAGCTGTCACTCCTTACGGAACATTCGGGCCCAAGCTGTCCCACTCCATCACAGCGAATACATACAGCTGCTGATTAATGCAGTGAAAATAACAGCCCCTGTCTGCTGACAGATCAGTCCGGGGGTGTCAGTGGTCTTTGATTCAGTCACCTCATAGCAATAATATCAAGCTGTTTTCTCTGGATAAACACCCTGGTTCAGGTCTATGCTCAGGTGGAAGTGAGGATGCAAACTAGCCCACCAGCATTACATGTCCATTCAGCAGTAATCACAGCCCCTCAACGTGGGTCCCTACATGTCCAGAGATCCCCATGGTTGTTGTGATCTTCTGCATTGCAAACTGGTGCCACATTAATATCAGCCCCATGCAGGCCCAGTACCTTTGCTTTTCTTCGTGTTCACAAAACCAAATGGTAATGGTTCCACTGTCTAGCCAACTCAGATGGTAATTATCAGATCAGGGGGTAGCATCATTAGTACAATAATTCAGTGTCTTTTATTGCAGTGCTGTATTGTTCTCTATTGCCTGTTTTTTGGTCCTATTATCCCCTGCGCAACTATGGCACAAGAATTTCACCTTGGAGCATGTGACAATAACAAAAAAAAACCTTAAACGAAACAACTCTAATATCCATTCTTATTAACATTTACTTGCTTGTGCTAAAGCAGTTTCTTTAAAAACATGCTTGGATGCTTAATGAACCAGGAGATGTTACATAATATATCGCCAAGAGATTGCCAGGAGAATGGTACTTGTCTGACTGCATTGTCCCAAGTGTATAGCTTGTTGGGGGGGAGGGGGTGAATGTTTTTCAGGGGTTGGGTAAGAGAACCAGCTGTTCCAACATGACTGCACACCAGTGCACAAAGCACAGTCCATAAGGACATGGATGAGTGAGTCTGGTGTGGAGGAACTTCACTGATGGGCACAGAGCCCTGAAATCAACCATTAGAACACCTTTCACTTGAGTGCAGAGACTGTGAGCCAGGCCTTCTCGTCCTACATCAAGCCTCACCTTACAAATGCTCTCCTGGAGGAAAAGTAAAAAATTCCCAAAAACACACTTCTAAACCTTATGAACAGCGTTCCCAGGAGAGTTGAAACTGCTATACAGTAGGTCCAAAGGGTGGGTCAGCTCCATAATGAACCCTATGTATTATGAATGGGATATCTTTACAGTTCATGTGTGTGTAAAAGCTGGTGTCCCAATACTTTTGGCAATATAGTGATTATATCTTCCAAGTCAAAAGCTAAACTGACTAAACAACAGTCTATAGACTATAGTTGTATGACAGGAGATGCTGGAAGTCACCAGGTATATTAATTGGCTTGGGTGCTTGAACAGATTCCAACTAATTCTCTGTTTAATTGACAGTGAAATCATTAGCTGTGATAGACCTGCATGCTGGAGGCAGATTGTGTCAAACGTAAGCCTTTGATTGAGAGGTTTATTTGTGGTATTAGCTGCGTCTGTAGGAATCATTTTAATCATATTATGAAAAAATCCTGATTCAGGGAAATGCTTTAAAACAGCATCCCAGGAACAGAGGCCTGTACAAACAGCAGATGTCTGCGTCCATTATGGATATATTAAATCTTAGAGAGCTTCTTTGTTCCCTCCACTCAAATTATCACCTGGAATCAAGACACCCACCCATTGGAGCACTCTTATGCCTGCTAGTTTAATTCAAGGTCTAACTTGTTAAGCTTGTGAGGCCTACTTCATATTTGACTGAGAGGCATTGAGGAATACTGTAGTGTTAATTTGCCATGGGAAAAAGAGCTACAGTGTTTAAAAAATTACACCAGAAAGCTGTTTCATTGTATTTGAATCTCTGTTCCCCAGTGTTTTCTTTTGAGTTTGAGTTTCCTTTTCCTTTCCTTTTGAGTTTCCTGTTGTAGATTTGCCCTCCTTGTGTTCTATTTTGGTTTTATGTTGTACCGTCTAGCACGGTTATTACGATTAGGCTTATAACGAAAACGCGCTTGTAACGCTTCGATTCCAAATCCCCGACCTTCAGTAACGTTAAATTTCTTAAAGAAAACACGCATATAGCGATTCTTTTATAGAGAAAATTCGGCTATAACGATGTCCACTGTCTTCCCCAAAGAAGTATTTCAATGAATTTTTATTCGGGTATAACGATTTGCCTCAGTAATTCCAGATTTAATAGTTTAAAATAAGTCCGACGTCAGCTTAATCGCGTAGCCAAAGCGAGCAGCAGTCATGCAATATGTAATCGGTTTCGTGTTCCATACTAAATGGTTGTTGAATTACAAAATACACGTTGCTTGATAGTAAAAAATATGCTTTCTTTTGATCATTATATGAAACAAAGTTTCATAGACAGAACTAGAAGGTCAGTGTTATTTTATAGTCATAATACATGGCAATTTTACATGAAAATGGATATAACGAAATTCGGTTATAACGAAATAAAGTTTAGAAAGAAAATCGTAATAACCGTGCTCGACTAATTAGTTTTCTTCTTTATTTCCCTAGTACAGTATTTTCCTTTGTTTCCTCAGTTTTAGGTTTTTAGTTCTGTGTTGATTAGTGTTGTTTGCTTCACCCGTGTATTGTTGCTTTGTGCCCTTGTAACATCAGTTAGAAATAAAGATTATTAATTGATTATTGGGCATTGATTTACTAATGCCACTGGCTGGCACTATGTGTGCAATTATAGAAAATTAATAAATACCCTTTTGAGAGTTTTATACTGTAATGCCATGGTATACTGCCTTTTAATAAGCTGATAAGCTTGGCACTTTTGCTGAAAAACGTGCCAGTTAAGCATAGCATAGGAGTAGAGCTGCAAGTTAAGAGGCTAGTGGTTGCACATCCACATGTGTGTCCCTTAACAGGCTTCTGGGTGACGTGAGCAGACCCTGAATGCAGATGGCTGCAGAATCTGCTCCGCTACCCTTCCTGAGCCAGACTTAATCCCACACTCAGACATCAGCCCTTCATTAATCACTTATTAGCATGTCAGGCAGATGTGTCCTGATGGGCATCCAGCTGATGGGCTGTGGGGAGAGCCATCTACCTTAGGACAGAGTAGCTTTCAAGCAGATACAGAAATGATCTTATAGTTAACACTTGTCCTGTTTTAATAAGGTCTCACCAGATTGGAAAAGGTCATGGCAGCCTGTCCTGCCAGGCAGCTTTGCCTTCCCTGGGTCTCTCCGGAAATGCATGGTGATCTTTAAGGTCCAGCTTGATACAGTCCTATTCATCCCAGTCCAGAACTGGGGCAGAAAGCATGCTGAAAAAGCTTTGTTTGTTATTTTTATCTCATATGAGTCCTGACATGCTGATTGGGAAGTGGAGAAGATGCTGGTGACAGTGCTGAAAAGCACAGCGTAATGTGCTTAGAAACATGTCAATAGACCTGAAGAAGGCATTTGCTTTGTCGAACTATTTGTCATGCCCTGCTCATCTGATCCTCCCGTGTGCCACGCCCCCCTCATTTACCTTGTGTGGAATCCTGGTGTTCCCAGCTGTGTCTAGTTGTTGTAAATTAGTCTTGTATATTTAAGTCCGCATTCGAGTATGTTTCCTCATCCCATCATTAATGTTGCGTTGTGTTCTGAGTGTGTGTCTGCAATTAAATCCCGTGTTTACCCGACTCCCCGACTCTTGCTCCTGTTTCCTCGGTCTGTGCCCCCGTGCACCATAACATTATTATATTATATGTTATATAATGCAAATAAAATTGACCCTTTTCCTTCCACATTCTCTGTTTGCCATCCCAAAGGTTGCTGTTGTTGGAGGGTTGGGCATCGAGTCCTTTCACATGACCTGCTAGCCACCACCCTCCCCATTTACATCATGTTAGGATGAGGATGAAGACTGAGCCGATAACATCTTGCGTCAGAAGCTAATGGTGGAGGGGTGGGGTGGTAGGGCAGCATCTATCATACAGCAGAGGACTATTAAGGAAACGCTGTGGGTTTTCACAGCTGTTCATGACACCTGTCACAACATGTTGGTCAACAGGCTGCTGGAAATGATTTATCACAGCAGACGTGTCACTCAAGACCATCTCCCTTTCTTAATCAGTTTTCATGTCCTCCCCCTGAAAATGTATGGCTGCAAGAGAAGAACATATCAACTACAGAATGGCAGGCCGTAAAAGGGTGTCAGGGAGCTTTTAAAAATAATTCTGGTGATGCAGAGATGGTTTTATTTCTCAGGCAGACGTGAGAGCCGCCGTCGGGGAGATGTGTGGCTGGGTCAGGGCTAGATCTGCTGGCCCTCTTACCCTACCTCTCTCTCTGAAATGGCACAGTGTGGCATGTATTTTTAGCCCCCTCTGTGTCTACAGTAAATGGGCCACCGCTACCCCCTGGTACCCTGGCGGGCTGTGAAATTGCCATGCTGACACCCATCATCACAGACGGGGAGCAGAGCTCATTTCATGGGGAGCCAAAATGTGGATATATTTGCATACATAGCTTATTTTTGTCTGTTCCCCCTTGTCCTCTCTTCCCCACACTCCCCCTGTCTCCCTGACCCTCCTCCCCGGCAGGCACAGCGCAGAGTCCGTGCTGACACCAACCCTTCCTCATTTTGAGATGACGTGGATCTACCTCTTTACACCATGTTTGACACAAGCAGCTCCTCCTCAGAGGTGATATTGCTGTTGTCGGCACAAACACTGACAAACCTCCCGCCTCCCCCTTGCCTTGGCCACTATAGGGGCTGCTGGAATGTACAACAGGGGAAGTTTGCCAGGTTCTGGGGGGGGGGGGGGGTCACAGGGGTTACGATTGTAATATCTTAGAAAAATTCAAACTGTCCATGTTAATCTATGTATCTTTAACGGCTGCACATTATACTCATTCCCTCTTTAAAAATAGCTGCTCTCTAAAATAACTCCTGAAAAAGCTCTGAAAATCAACCTATGAAATAGACCTCATGTGCTACTTATTTTAATAGCTTATTGAAACGGTATTGATTTTGACATGCTATGTGCTCTCCAGCTATTTGTCCGTTACCAGTCTGAAATACACAGCAAAGCCTGCGTCTCTCTTCAGACCTGATCACAGATTAGGCACAGTTCCAGCCCTGGAAATCCAGGTATCCCAGTCCAGGGAAAAAATCCAACGAGGTCGACCCAGCACCATGGCACAGAATACCAGACATTTACAAACATAATTCCTGACCACACACATCACCTAGGTGATGATTTTATCCAAAGGAGCTCAGCTTACAATATTTGCTCCCTTTTTTACAGCTGCTTATTTTACTGGAGCAGGTAGGAGTCCTACTCAAGGGTAGAACCAGTTTTGGTCCCTGGTTTTGGAAGATGGGCCCTGGGGTCAATGGATGGGCCCTCCTTCCTGTTTAATATGGCAAACCTGAAACTCCTCCAGCCTAAGTGAGGCTCCAGGTGAGAAGGCCGTGTCCCTTTAGCATGGAGGCATTGATGTGGTTTCTGAAGATCTGCCTACATTCCAGGAGAGCCTGCAGATGTTTGGAAAAGACTGCAAACAGTAAAAAGCTTCAGTCAGATAACATTCTCTGGTGGAGAATGATTTCACCTGTTTTTATTCTTATGAAACAAACATATAATGCTTTACTTGCATAGGGGAATTAAACACCATCTCATGTGCCAATTAGGTTGGTTGATCCAGACATCAAGAAAACCTTCTTCTCATCCCCTCACTCAAAACCAGTAGTTATGTAGATGAATTCTAGCACATCATTTAACTCAAATGTCCTTTCCTAAATTAGCTCTATCATTTAGGCCAGCAGTTACAGAGTGGTTCAGGGGATGGGCCTAAAACCATAGGGATATTTCTGTTATACCCTTAAGATTAAGACCATTAATCTGATTTTCTCCAGCAATGCATAATCAGTTTTACAAATATTACTGTACAAAATTATAGATGTAAAATTACAAAATGACCTTTGAAGATTAGGGCACTCCCAGGCTGTATCCAGGAAACAGTCAATTCAGAGCTACATTTTGTGGTAAAATGCATGTATAAAAATAGCACAAATAATGAAATGCTAATTAGACCAGTTAAGTCAGAGGAATGGTGTGGAATGGGACACACGGAGAGCTGGACACAGAGAGCATGATACAGTTACCAGGGGAGGGAGCACACTGTGGCATTGGCCACTAGCTTCTGCTTCAAATATTATCCGGTTAATCGCTGAGGTATGAGGAAGGATAATGAGGGGTCTATCTTCACCATGTTACTTTTCAGCAGACCCCAACACCTCTATTCACAGGTACATTTAACGAGCACGGCTAACATTGGGTCCCAGCATTGTTACACAGACAATGGCAATTGGGATTTTGTGCAATCTGAGTTTGTGTGTTTCTGTATGTCTCTATTGTGTATTGTGAATGTTTTATTATTCAAGTATGATCAGTGACCATGGTAAGGTGGGATCACCCAGATCATATTATCAATACAATAGAACAGTGATACTTCATTCATCTCCATGGAGAAAATGTCTTCTCACCTACCCTGGAAACTTTGCAATCTCGCACTGAGTGTCTTAAACCACTGAGCCACACACTGCTTCCCATATAGCAGGGAATATATGTAATTTTAGCTGTCCATGGTTATGTTTTTACATGACAGGTATTAACTGTGTTCCTTTTTTGATGGAATATATTACCAAGGATGTAAGGAAGTATTGAGGTTTAGTTGCTTACCTTCATTATTTCAGGCAGTTTGACATGTTGCCAAGTAATACTGCACTTTTCCTATGCTAGACCAACAAACTATAACACGGTGTTCGTATAGATATGAGAAATGTATGCTTAATGGGTAATGGGAAACTGGTTCATTTAAATGGCCTCTCCATTGCTGAGCATGACTAGACAGCACGCTAGAGGAGATAAATAATCTTAATGGTGTTCCTGATTAGCCAGTCAACTCTCTGCCCCCCCCTCCAATCCACCCACCCAACCCACCAGCTTGACTAATTAGCTGGGCTGTCTGAGAGCCAGGAGAAGTGGCTGCTGGTGTCTGGGACAGCTGGTGGGAGGAGACACCTATCCAGCTGCTGTCCATCCTAGTCACAAGAAGGCCTTGAAACATTATATCTGAATCAAGCTGGTATCAGGGTCAAGGGCTCCCAGACAGATTTGGGTCGTTTTTGTCCACTATTTTTATGAGGCCTATAAAATGTAGCCTATAGTTACCGTTTCTGAATTCCAGATAACTAACTCTCACAGTTGTTGGTATATACTAATGAACTTGATCCCTAGTTAACCTAAATGGGAGCTGGTAAGTTCCTGTTTTAACCGAAATGGGAGCTGATATTGTCACTATGGCAAGGCGGGTCACACCAGTGACTGACAGGGCACAGAATCACACCCACTCTCGGTTTAGAGTTCCTTTCCATCCTCTAAACATGTTATAGAAACATTGGATCATGTATTTTATGTGATTTATTGATTTAGGAATAGGTAATTTATTAATGTAGCAATATGTAATTGATTAATCCAGGTGTAAACAGAGCAACAAGAAAATAATATACACTCACCTAAAGGATTATTAGGAACACCTTACTAATATGGTGTTTGACCCCCTTTTGCCTTCAGAACTGCCTTAATTCTATGTGGCATTGATTCAACAAGGTGCTAAAAGCATTCTTTAGAAATGTTGGCCCATATTGATAGGATAG
>JAABNY020000063.1:29469043-29480193 GCA_015164015.2 Brevimyrus niger | reverse complement strand
TAAATCACCTTTCTTTCCCATTCTGACATTCAGTTTGGAGTTCAGGAGATTGTCTTGACCAGGACCACACCCCTAAAAGCATTGAAGCAACTGCCATATGATTGGTTGATTAGATAATTGCATTAATGAGAAATTGAACAGGTGTTCCTAATAATCCTTTAGGTGAGTGTATGTGCCTTTTAGCTATTTTCAGCAGCCTTCAGATTCCACTTCAGACTTCCACTCTTGCATCTCCAGTTACCACTATAACTGTAACAAAAAATTTCAAATGACTGACCCCAGTTCTGTTGATGTGGCTGCAGGAAGGAAAGCTGAAATAATCTCACTGTGTGAGTATTTAAGGCCCAAGCTCAGCATTTAGCTAAAGCACCCACAAGTCTGCTGAGAAATGACAACAGGAGGAAAACTTGACCCTAGCATGAGGCCAAAGCTTTTAATAAGCTCAAAAGTGAGAAAATAAATTTTCCTTAGAGGTCCAGTCAAAGTGCCGTCTGTAGGAGGACATGTAGACTGCCGTCCATAAGGAGTACCCACAAACCAATAAATGAACAAATCTGTAAGTATGCCAGTGGGCATACTTGGTGAAGACTTCCCCCAAAAGACCAGAAGCTGTAATTTCTCTAAAAAGTGTCTCCATTGAGTGCATTATCAGGATCACAGAACTTTACAATTTTTTTATCTTAACTTGTTTCTCCAGTAGAGTAGAATTGATTTTGCCTTTAAATAACTTTAAATTATTTTTGAACATTTCAGATTTAGATAAAATGCTAGGCTTAATTAATGTACTACTTCTCAAGATGGGTCAACAGAGGATGGGAGCAAGTCATTTTACATAGCCCCTGTATGTAGTCCAGAGCTCATTAAAATATCATTAAAAAATAGTACTGGGGGTCCCACCCCCAAACCATACCATCTGGAACCTCCTAGCTTCCCTCAAACCCTTGCCACAGTGTTTGATTAAGCTACACTGAATCCAGGTGACATCAATCTGGGAGAGTGAGGCCTGTACAAGGTAGGTGTCTAAAAATTGCTTCCATAGAATAAATAGCGTGTGTCCCCATGGGAGTAAAGCTATAATGTGCCTTTGAGCTGATTGGGACAAACACAGCCCCCAATAGCATCCCCTAAGGTCCAACCCTGATCCTGGACAGAGCTTTTTCTTGATGGGGGTTTGAAGCAGAATTCAGCAATGTAGACTGATTGATGTACACAGTTAAAACTAAGGGTCTGCACTGTGGCTCCTGCATTTATTTAAGAACAAAAACTATATTTCTTTCTTTGAGCATTTTGTGTTCATTAAATTCTGAGACCAGCAATTTGTTATACCTCTTGCTGTAATTATTATTTTTTTTTTTTGTAGCATCAAGACAAACAGAAGTTGATGAAAATCGTAGGCCATTTATAACTTGAGCTGTCAAGACTGCAGAACAAAGCAGAGAGACATTCTGTTTAGGGGAGTTTGTGGATCCCAGCTGTGCAGGTGACTTCTCTGCTGAGCGTGGAATCAGTGATCTGCTTGGAGATGCAGGAGATGCTGAATATGGTGGAGAATGGGGTGGGGTGGGAGGGTGTGGAGTCAATCAACCTACAACACACAAATCTTGTGTTATATGTGGATTTTATTCAGTGCATCAGTAGTTTTATAATGCTCACAATACTTTCATTTTAAATATCCATTCCACTGTTGAAGTTAACTGAAAGCCAAAATAGCAAATATCCCTCTGCGATCCTTGAGTTATGAGTGTGTGACTAACTGTAGTGCCACTTATGCTTGATATGCGAAAAAACTTGTACCAGGCAGGGGCCAGGGGGGGGCTCCCTTACACTGGTGGGTTATGTGGCTGCTGGCATCTCATCAGTCTGTTTTGGAGTGGTTCTTACAACAGTGCTATGGGCTTGTCTCACACTTGCTGCCATGCTGTCAATGTCTGTCCTGCTTCTCACCCCTCACATGGATAAAACAGGTTATTGACGCTTTAATAACTTTACAGTGGAAATCACCATCCAGTGAGTTTTAGCTTCAAACTCTGTGGGCATTTAGGTGTAAGGATATTTCAGCATCCTGCCTACAGGTCAGGGATGCCCAACCATGCTCCTAGAAATCTGCCATTTTGCAGAGCTTAGGTTAGGTAAGGGACACACACTGATTACAGCACATTGCTGCACCCACCACATGACAAACCACCTCAGGAATGGTGATATCTCAGCACCACACTAGTCCAAATGGACCAGTGCGAGTTATTCCAGGAGTGTGAGTCCTACCACCAACCCCCAAATTTCCTTGTATGTTGGAGAACCTCCTTACAGGGTTGGATGTACTGTAGATTAACATCATTCCCAGGATGAAGCAATTGCAGGTTAAAGGCCTCATTCAAGGGTTCAGTGGAGTAGGATCACCGCTGGCATCCACATAATCAAACCAGTGACCTTCTGATTGCTGCCACAGACCCACCACTCCGTCCATCACAGAGCATCTCAGAATTAGAGCCAGCTATGTTGAAGCTAAGCTGTCAGCTAATACTGAGATGCTACTCAAGGGCCTGATCATGTGTTTCGGGTGTGATAAATACGGGCTGTACCAAAGCTCCGCAGGGTGGTAGATTTCTGGGAGCAAGGTTGGGTATTCATTTTCAATTTAATTCAACTTAATTTGTCTAGTGCTAGATTATATTGTCTCAAAGTGCTACATGTTTATCCCTGCCCAATGCCCCCAATGAGCAAAAGTGGAGAGGAAAAACTCCCAAGTAGGAAGAAACCTTGGGAGGAACCAGACTTAAATCAGATGGGGAAGCCTATCCTCCAGGGCCTGGCAGAAAAAATCAAATGAAAAAAAAATATATTTATACAGTGCACATTTTAAGATTTGAATGTAAATGCAGAAGGCAGGCCTGCTATATGTAAGAGTGCAGATTTCCAACACTGTCTTTGTGACAGATTTAAACGGTTAATCTTTTGATGCGGATGGCAAGCTGGCTTACTGGGTAGTACTGACAGCCCCAGGGTTGGTGATCAGTCTCACCCTTGCTTGGTATGTGGGGATAGCATGTTTCTCTGTATACTCTTGATACCTCCTGCTACCCAGAAACATGTAGTTAGGTGAATCGGCATCGCTAAATTTCCTATAGTGTGTGTGCCTTCCAATGTACCAGTACCAGGGATACACTGCAGAAGGCTGGGATAGGCTCCAGAATACTGGGATTGGCTCCAGGATAAATGTTACCCAGTACAGGACAAGCTGTTCAAAGATAGATGGATCTTTATGTTGTGGCACTGTCGTGGAGAAGAGAATCTGGCTCAGGATACACAGTGCATGATGGGCAATTTGTGCCCGATGACTGATGATGGAAGGTTTTGAGGGCTCATTGTGGATGACAGAAACTGGGACCTGCCTAGTCCTTTCCCAGCTGGGCGGTGAAACATGGCACTGGTTGGAGATCAGAGGTGGTCTGACTCACTGCTTCACATTTATTGCTGGGTAGGGAGCATTCCACTGACCTCTACCGCCAACTTCAGAATACAGCTGGGCTGAAACAAAAGCTTCTCCAACCATGCAGGCCTCTAATTAGAGTCATTTAGGCTGGTCTGTAATTAGCACTGGTAGGGGGAGGTCAATCCCAAGCCTGGTGGTGCGAAAATGCTCAGTCTTTATTGTCATACCATCTATATACAATCCACAGTACATAAAATAACATTCCGCAGGATACACACACACACACACACACACACACACACACACAGACTGTAAGCAAGACAAATGCAGTACATGACGAAGAGGGGAAAAGGAAATAATAGCTAATAAAATAAAAATAATAGGGAATAATGGTTTACATAAACAGACACTTAAAGGGAGCCAGGGGTACCCACACAATATAACAGATACAGTAATGACTGTAGACTGTGGTAAGCAAGGTTTATAGTTGGCCTGGTAAAGGGTTCAGAGTTTAAACAGCTTTGGGGAAGAAGCTGTTGCATAACCCAGCAGAGGATGTTCAGATGCTTCTGTACCTTTTTCCAGATGGGAGGGGAAAAAAGAGAGAGTATGAAGGATGGGAGGGGTCTTCCACAGTGCTGGAGGCAGTGTTTATTGAAGATGTCCTCAATAGAGAGTAGAAGGGTCATTTTGATAATTTTTCCAGCTGCATTCATTATCCATTGTGAGATGTTTCAGTTCCCAAAGTGATGTAGCTTTAGGATGGGAGAAGGTAGACTTCTCCTCCTCAGCTGCAGAAGGAAATGAAGATGCAGCTGCACCTTCTTCACAAGGGAGGTGATGTTGAAGGTCCAGGTGAGGTCACTGCCAGGCATACTCACTTAGTGCTCCTGACCAATTCCACCACAGAACCCCCAATGTGCAGTAGGGGATGGGCCTTCCTGAAGCCAACAATCCCTGGGATGCACTGGTGCTCAGTGTGATGGTTTATGGAGACCCAGTTGCTGATGTGGATTATCTAGGGTCTCTTTGTCAGGTAGTCCAGGATCCTGTTGCACAAGAAAGTGTTGAAATCTAATAGGCTCACCTTTCCTATGAACATCTGGGGGATGATGGTGTTGAGTGCTTAGCTGAAGTCTATGAGCAGCATGCTTGCACTGGTGCTCTTTTCCAGATCGGACTAGGTGAGATGGATAGCTGTGAAGATGGCACCATTAGTGGAACAGTTTAGGCAGTATGCAAACTGGAGGAAGTCATGTGATGCAGAAAATCCTGTTTTCAGGTGCCTCATGACTAGCCTCTCGAAGTACTTGATAGTCAGTGCTACAGGCCAATAGTTGTTGAGGCACAAGGCAGAACGACCGCCTGTCTCAGGGAGATGTTAAAGATGTCTGTGAGGATATCTGTCAACTGATCAACGCATTCCCAGAGTACCTGGCTACACTACCAGTCAAAAGGTTTTGCACACATTGAAATTGCCTATAAATTGCATGTTATTCATTTAACATGTGCTAAAAATGCACTCAATTTTCTTTGCTAACAAATACATTTACAGTATGTTCACCATTTGAGTACCTTAATTAGCAAAAAATGTTATAGCTTTGATGCATCAAAGTAACCTCCTCTAGCAGTTGTAACAGCAGAGAAAATTTAAGGCAATAATTTTACAAGGGACATGGAATACTGCTCTGTTTCATGGGATGAAACAGTTAAATAGTACATTTAAAGTTAAAGGACAGCCTAAAATTTGACTATGCTATCACCACACATCCAGTTAATAGGATGTCAAACATGCACTGTCACCTCCTTTATATCCATGTTTTAAAGGAAACTTGTTTTATTTGATCCATATTTTCATTTACAGCTGTTACCTCAACTTTCACATGTTTAAGAATAAAAAATTTGTGAACAAACATGATATCTATTCCCCAGGAGGGAGCTGAAAACCCTGCTGGAGGCTCCTGAAATTCCAGACAGCAACATGAACCAGTATCATGCAAAAATATCTGTGGTCAGCTGCCTCAAAAACAGCATTCCCTGCTAAGTGGAGGGTTACATCCTGACAGAGAGGGTCACAGATGCTCAGTTGGCCTTATCGGCATAGCTAGTTTGGGAGGAGGCATCCTTTTTGATTTTCTTCAGCCTCATCCCTTGATAAATAGCCCAGTATCTTCCCAGTTACCTCAGAACTAGCTGAAATGAATGAGTCCAAAGCTGTTATTTCTCTGTATTTCAGTATCTGTTTCTGGTTGTGTCCATCCGTTGGTCATCTTTATCTAGCGCTGACCTTCTGCCTGTCAGATTAAGTACAGTATTTCTCTAAGTTACAACAGCCACACTCACAGCCTTGGTTTTGCAGTTCTGCAGGTGTGTTGTTCAAACCAAATTTGTGAGTAAGCACTATTTCAAAACTATACACAAGATATAAAATAATAAAATAATAGAAAATAGTCACTGACATAATGATTGTCGTACATACAGTCGTAACAAGTGGATAACTACTGTCTAATTCTGTGTCAAGTGTAACACTGAAAGAATTCCATTGACTTCTAATACTTTTAGTAGCACATTACGAGCAATTGGAAACAGCTAAGGATAGCTAACCTTGTGTACTGTCACTGAGATGTGAGTTGTGAATGACACGTTGATGATGTGTGAGTTATCATACAAGACTTAAATGATGAGGATTGGGGGAGATGAGTAAGAGATGCAATCGAATTGAGGAATGGCTAACAAATCGAAGTACAATTAATTTCAATTTCTTCACAAATGGTCAAGTAATGACAATGTAAGTTCCTTACATTATCACATATTAATTAAAAAAAAATATGTTTCTACCAAAAATGTAGTAAGTTTGAAACATTCAAAATAAGCTAAAATATATCTCTACATCTTCTATGTTTCAATTTAAAAGGTGCAATGCCTTAATTAACCATCCCAGTAACGGCTAGCTCAGTATGTGACATGGGCTAGCTCCTGTTTTACACCTGTTGCTAATATGGCTTCCTCTTTTCATTTTCATAAAAAGTATCTTCTGAAATAAAAACTAGATCTTACTTCTCTTCTTCTCCCTCAGAGTCAGATGGAGTTTTTTCTAATTTCAAATAGAATGTGATTTACTATGGAGGAGGGGAGTCATTAAATGGTTCCATATTAACAGGATCACCCATCTTTACAAGTGGGTTTCTATCTGTAGTAAAATTACTGCCCCCTCTCCACTGGGGATGCTGTCTTTCATTTTTATTTTTGCAACAGAGAGCTGTTGGGTCAAAAGGCCACCCCTGTTTCCCCCTGAAAGATTTAACAAGACAGTAATTTTTGTCTCGACTGGCAAGGTGTGCAACCTGAAATCCTGAGTAGGTCACTTGTCATGTTCAGTGTGGTCTGTCTCCAGGAAAGGTCCAGTCTGTCACTCTGTGACAGCTACGGGCTCCTTGGAGCCTGGATGACTGAGTTTTAAATGTTCCTTATGTGCGTCAAGAGCACTAGTTTCCCCCTTCAGTAATGTTCAGACCTTTTCAATCTTTTAGTATCCTAATTAGGAAAATTGATTTTCTGAAAGTAAAAATAGAAGGTGGTCGTCTATCATCATTATAGGATTTTCCACTACCTACGGAAAATCCCATGGTAAAGGGGCAGGAGAGAGTACCTGAATTAGGTATAGGAGATGATCAAGTGCATAGATTTGAAAGGACCACAGTGGTAATTTTTACTCATACACGGAGAAAAAAAAGGTCATTTGCAATCTGGAAACCAGTTACCAGCCAGGCCAAAGGAATGAAGGACAAGTTTAAGTCTCCAAGGAGTTATCAGGGTGACAATAGGCTTAAAATTACAGAGTGAGTGACCAATGATCACCTCGTCAATAGGAGAGGGAGTCTTAGATGAGTCTTAATGTTCCCACAATTATAGTCAGATTCCGCTGACCCCCACTGTCCACTTTCTGAACCTCAAAATCCTTGCCTGTAAATCATTAAACCTCTCTCAGAAGTTCATCTGGTTTTCTCTACTCTGAGCTGCTACTTTGAGATTTCCCAGAATTCACAGACCTTGGTCACCCACCAAATGAAAGCTGGCTGGTGCTTGTCTGTGAACACGAGGGGCAGATGTTTCCAGACATGTCTCACATCTAACCATGTGTCCAGGGACAGCTGTTTCACATATGTGAAGCAGAACAGTGTGGCCATGCTGGGGATTTGCTCAAGCTTGTGGCTCTGTGATTGAACATGGTCCATTTGCCAGCATGTAAGTGTTTCCATTGTAGAGAAAGGCAGGTGTTCTGGCCCAATTCTCACTGTGTGTGGTATTTCATGACCCCATCATTCCAGAACATTCTTTCTATCATTCACTAACCTTTGAGGATACATGCTCCTTCTTGGCAAGGGGGGGGGGGTAGGTTCCGTCAGTCTTTAAGGGGGACCTGCAAGGATGAAGGGCCATCACCGTTCCACCAACGACCCCAAGGCTGGTGAAGTAGCCAAGATAAACGGCCGCCGATGAATGTGTGCTGACAAATCTCTGGCTACATCCCCATGCAGCATTGCTTCAGGAAATGTTTGTTAGACTCAGCTGCAGGAATCCCACTACATTTCATGGTTGAGGTTAAGGCTACTTGTAGCCATTGAAGATAGGCAGATGGTTTCTCGCCTGTGCGCTGTAAAGTGTTCATGAATTGAGCAAATAACTCATCTATATCTTGCATGGTAGCAAATGCTGAATCAAGTAACTCAATGTAGTCACGGGGTGAAGCACCAGGACTCAAAGACTTAACAATATCAGAGACAGGAGGAAGAATGCTGTCACATATCTTCCGTATCCTGTGGATATCAGACAAACTGGGATCCTGCAGGAGCAGTTCAACACTAGCACGCCACGTTTCAAAAATCTGCCTCATTAGGTGGACGAGGGGATCATCCAGAGAAAGTTCAGAGTCTCAGAGGTGGATTTCCATGAGCCACCATGTCACTGTTATGTACAATGTGCTCTACTACAACTCTCTGAATGTCTGGAGGGTTATGGTCTCCAGGTGAAAGGAATCTAGGCACTGATGCTCCACCAGCTTGAGTTACTGGCAGAGAGTTATATATAGGTAGAAACTAAATATATTTTTACAGCTTCATGATATGAATAGAAAGAATAAGAGTGACTGACTTAAGCATCTGCGTCTTGAAGCAGCTCTGATCACCTTCCCACTTGCAAATCTCGCTTATTCACATGATAATAGCATGATAATCCGACAGTTAGTATTGAGTAAAGAAATATGTGAATACGCCCATTGTGACCAAAATAAACAAGAGCACATGTCTGGGTAGTGTTTACACTGATCAGCTACAATATGGCACATGGATACGCCAATGTTGCCATTTTGCCAGCATGAGTAGTGAAGCTCATACTGTACCTGTGTCCATGGCTCAGTGGGCTAAGCCTGTGTGCCTGTAATCACAAACCCAGCCTATTTATGACATGAATAGCGATCTTCAACTGAAAGCGACCCTACACGCTCCCGATGCAAGTAAAACAAAGAAAGGTGATACGGTTCGCTTCTTTGACTATTTAATCTAATTTTTAAAAATTCAATACTTCCGACAATGGAAGTTTTGAAAAGAAGACATATTATGGATTTAGTCAGTGTTTTTTTCATGATTCTACATAATGATTTTGGTGAGATATCAGCTTAAATACACAAGGAAGATACGCGGTTGATGATGCCTTTGTCCAGACACCCTGCGGAGAAACCTCATTTCAGCTGCCTGTATTCACAATCTCACTCTTTCGGTCAATACCCAGAGCTCATGACCATAGGTGAGGGTAGGGACGAAGATGGACCAATAGATCGAGAGCTTTGCTTTTCGGCTCAGTTCTTTCTTAGCCATGATGGACCGGTTAAGCGCCTGTAAATCTGTAAACGCCGCTCCAATTCGTCTACCCTGCTCCTGATCTTGCCTACCCTCACTTGTGAACGAGACCTCAAGATACTTAAACTCCTCCACTTGAGGCAGTATGCTTCCCTGACCCGAAGAGGGCAAACCACCCGTTTCCAGCCGAGAACCATGGTCTCAGACATGGAGGTGCTAATCCTCATCCCCGCCGCTTCGCACTCGGCTGCAAACTACCCCAGAGCACTCTGGAGATTCCCGGTAGATGAAACCAACAGGACGACATCATCTACAAATAGAAGTGAGATAATCCTGAGGCCACCAAACTGGACACCCTCAACCCCCTGGCTGCGCCTAGAAATCCTGTCCATAAATATTATAGACAGAATCGATGACAAAGGACATATTTCTATATGTTATCTATTATATGTTACATGTATAAAAAGACCCAAAATGAACACTACTTAATTACTTTAAGTGAATTATAAATAGTATTTGTATAGGAATGATTCTGTCCCAAGCATTTTGATCGATATACTATAAGTGGTTGATCACTAAAGCTGTCCTCACTATATGCGGGTTCCACTGTATTTCCTAGTTTCTTGTGCTTGTGAGTTGTTATCCACCTGTTTCTTATGTTCCATTCCTATCTTGATTGGTCAATTCCATTATGGTCCACATTTGTCATGTGTTAGCCTTTTTATCCATGTTGATTTAATTGTGCTTGCCTCGCTCCATTTGTCAGTCAGTCATTGAGTTTGAGGAGGTCTAGTTGTGTTGGTGGTGGTGTAATTTTTTATATCTTACTCTGTTTCTAGCTTTATTTTTTAGTCTCCCCATGTCATTCTGTTCCTGCCTGTTTTTACTTTACTTAGTACTCATCTCCCCAGTTTTGTTACTAATCCACCTGAAGTACCTTTATTTTGCAGTTTTCCTTTTCGTGTTCAGTCTCTTTTAATATGCCCCTTGTTGCTTGTATTCCATGCATAGTCTCTTCTTTCTTTCTGCATCATGCCCTGCCATAACACAACCCTTCCTCTCCAGTACCCCGCCATAGACCTTCTTAAGGGGGCTGAGGAGTGCAGTCCTTGTTGACACAGAACATATCCTCCTGTCCCCTTTCTTTAAGATTCAAACCGCCACCCCAATTTTCAAATTCAAAGGGACTATTTCTAACCTCCACACTATATTGAAAAGAAGTGTCAGCCAAGACAACCCAACATCATCAAGAGCCTTCAGGAAGTCGGAGCAAATCTCATCAATCCCCAGGGCCTTAACAGCAAAGATTTTTTAACTATTACAGTGACCTCAGCTCAAGTGATGGGTATGTCCTTCTCTGAGTCTTTCGACTCTACTACCTCGAAGAAGGCATGTCATTAGGATTCAGGAGGTCCTCAAAGAACTTCTTCCATCAGCATTGCCTATTTGGGCTCAATTTCCAGCCTCCCACAGGATGCCAGAGAAGTTCTGCTGGAGGTCTGAGTTGAAGATCTCCTGGACAGAGGCCTCAAATGCACCCAGCACATCCTCACTATGCATTTGGTTCTATCTGATAATTTCCCCCTCCATCTGACCCAATTTGCCACCAGGTGGCATGGCATAGGAACCTATGGTACACATTTGTGCTTAAAATGGTTTTTGTTATGGACAAACTGTGGTTAGCATAGAAGTCCAATAACAGAGCACCACTTCAGTTTAGTTCAGTTATTACTCCCAGTTAAGTTTCACTGTTGCTACCCATATGAGCATTAACCCTTTCAACCCTATCCATTTTTGAGCGTTTTTCTATCCCTTTGATGATAGGCTTATTTCAGAGCCCTGATGGCATCTTACCTATAGTTTAA
>JAABNY020000063.1:29446035-29462988 GCA_015164015.2 Brevimyrus niger | reverse complement strand
CGTGTTTTGAGTGAAATATGTTTAGTTATCCTACTCCCGTCATTAGTGGTATGGTTATCTATGAGATATGCCAGTTGCTAGGCTGAAGGAGAAGATCTCACAGTTAGAAGGATGTATCCAGATGTTACGGGACATTCAGGGGAGTGTTGGCAGCTACGGATATATCTGCGATAGGTAGGCAGTCAGCAGGGCCTTCACTGCAAGGCGAGTGGGTGACAATCCGACGGCATAGTTGTAAATTGAAATCTAACTTAGACTGGCACCATTCACACATTCGCGTTTCCAACAGGTTCTCCCCACTCATTGAAACACCCACTAAGCTGCCTGTTTGAAAGCTCTCTGGAAATTGGCGATTCTATTATAAGACACGTTTGATTAGTGACTCTAGTGACCATAGTAAATTGTCTCCCTGGTGTCAGAGCAACTAATATCTTGGCAAATTTAAAAGTGCTGGCTAACAGTAAGAGTAACTATTCTCAGATTGTTATCCATGTTGACACTAATGATGTCTGAATGGGGCAATCAGGCATCATGAAGACAAATTTCATAAAGGTGTGCAACCTTGCAAAGAAGATGTCTGTGTGAGTAACAGGCTCTGGCCCCATCCCTGCTAGAAGTGACGAGAAAAAGTACAGCAGATTATCATTGCTGCATCAATCTCCTGTCCAAAAGCATAGCTCATAGTCTCGAGGCCAGAGCCAGAGCCAAATCTAGGCGGCAGGCAAACCAGCATAACTGACACCCTGGTAATTGCTCAGATCATCACCTAGGGTTCAGGTTACAAAGAATATGTCTGTTCCCTGCACTTTTAATCAGTTCTTTCCATTCGTATCACAAAGCTGTAAAAATATATTTAGTTTCTACCTATAGAATAGTCTATTCCACCGTAGTGTATATCATAATAACGTAATAAAAATGTAACCTACATAATAGGTTTAATTAGAGGCTAAAACGTATACTTTTGAATGTAAGATCACTGGCTCCTAAGGCGCTACTAATAAATGAAATTAGTAGTTTTAGTCCTGGTGCCTTTATGCCTTACAGAGACCTGGCTTAAACTGAATGAATGCATTGCACTAAATGAATCTACTCCAGCTGATTACAGTTATAAGCATAACCCTTCACCAAATGGCAAAGATAGTGGTGTTGCTGCAGTATTTCAGTCTAACCTAGGAGTGTCTGAGAAAAGGTTTTAGCTTTAGCACATTTGAAATTCTTGTTCTTAGTTTTGCTGGCTCAACTCCATGTAGGTCTTCACCTCCAATCATTGTTATTGTGTATAGGCCGCCTGGTCTAACAGTAATTTTCTTAAGCGCTTTTTTAACAAACCTGGTGGTCACTACTGACAAAGCCATGATTGTTGGTGATTTTAATATTCACGTAGAGAATGACAGTGATCCTTTAACAACAGCGTTTACTGCTATTCTTGACTCTATAGGTGTATGTCAGAATGTAATCGGGCCTACTCATGCCTGTAACCATATCCTGGATTTGATTCTTAGCCATGGTATCCTGGTGGAACACATATCTATTATCCCTCAGAATCCTCTGCTTCCAGATCATTTGTTGTTAACGTTTGAAATTCAGTATAGCCTCCCTTCAGCCCAGGCTCCAAAGTAC
Organism: Brevimyrus niger; assembly: GCA_015164015.2. Lineage (NCBI taxonomy): Eukaryota > Metazoa > Chordata > Actinopteri > Osteoglossiformes > Mormyridae > Brevimyrus > Brevimyrus niger. The sequence continues at coordinate 29,461,368 of JAABNY020000063.1, read as the reverse complement.
AGTATCAGATGTCACATAGCCTAATGTTATGATCCGTTGAGCTTGGACTGGGGAAGCAGGTAAGGGACAAAGGCTGGGGCAAAAGCTAATTTAATGGGTGAACGGAAAGGCATACAGGGACAAAGTGCATAACAGTGCTACAGTGATGGAACTGGGGATACAAACTCAGATGTGGACTTAAATACACAAGACTAAGGGACAGAAATGCAAAACAGCTGAGAACAATCAGGGATTCACATGAGGTAATGAGGGGGGTGTGGCACACGGAAGGATCATATGAGCAGGTCATGACACCTCATTACCTACAACAATGTTCCTCAACCTACTTCCACAATCCTTAGACTTGAATATATTCCATAATTTATAATTCAAAAATTATAAATTATAATTTTACAATATTAAACTAGCTGTTAATAAAACTGTTCTAAAGAAACCAAAGAAACCTAGTGATTTAGGAAATTACACACATCTCAAATCTTATTTACATTTCAAAGATCCTGGAAACACACTTTCACTGACTGGGCATGATCACACATTTCTTCAAATATCATAAACTTAATTCATGGCAAATAAAATATTTCTTATATATTTGTTTTGCCATTACACTCATCTTTATTTTAATGTATATAGCAAATATGTGAGATTTTTGTTAAGTTTGTAATTTGACATCAAAGTATAGACATTGCAAAATGCAGTTTGGAACACTTGCAGAAACATTATAAAAGTACATAGTAAGCAATGCTGACAGTTTGTTTTGATTCCAGATATCTGATCACCAAAGTCTTGAAGTCTTGAAGGCTACATGAAGATGACTAAATGGTATAGTTGCAACATTCATTTGGATAAATAAATAAGAAAAATCTACCTCATGTCACTATTTCTGGCTCCTTTCATTGAATATGTAGCAACTTTCATGTGCATGAATGAGCTGTTGACACCTGGTCACGTCCCCAACCTCCTTTTAGGGCGTTGATGGCGCTGTATCTGGATCACCTTTCGTCGCTGCGCTGTTACACAAATTGCAGAGGCCATCACACTGTATGAATTTTCTAAAGCATTTGTTCTGACATTTTTTTTTTTTCATTTTTCATCATTTTGCTTCACTGAGATTTCAAGGTGAGATTTGCACAGGAAGATAGCATTCTTCACCTAAAAAAACATACCCTACATTCTTGGATAACCTCTGTGACTAAAGGCAAGGCATCTCTCAGTGTCTACCTAACAGACAACAAACCTTTGCAGTGCTGTTTTAAATGATGCATGAGAGCCAGCTGTGTTTGTTTATTGTAGCTTATGTGTGCATAATCACTAATCACAGATGTATCAAGAATGATCGCAAACAGAACTGACTACACATAATATATATTACATCCCATCCATCCCTCTTCTAAACACTTAGCCTGGAGCCAATTCCAGGCAGAACAAGGAAGATGATGGTGATGCCATGGACAACACAGACAAAGCCATATACTGTGGGGCATTTAAATATGGCAATATGTTTTTGAAGAGAACCCATATGACATGGGGAGAACATACAGACTCCGCAAACACACACACACATACTGTACAGAGAGAGAGAGAGAGAGAGAACTGAGGCAGGATTCAAACCCATGCCACACACTATTGTATAATATTAAAAATAAATGAATTACTGATTTTTCTGTCGTTTTCTTTAAAGAGGCATAAGATAAAGATATAGACATGTTTTGTTTTTGCCCAGAGTCAAATTCCATGGGAAGCCATATCCATATGAATGTAATGGTTGTCTAAGGGATGTTACCTGTGCAGATCCTACACTTCTTGAAACAAGCCAAAAATTACTTAAATCTAGTTAGTGTACCAAAATCAAGCAAAAACAAATCTGCCAATGGAGTAAGCGAAATTGACTTGGTATGAATTCTTGAAAGTAGCATTAATATCTAGTCGATAATAAATGCTACTGCATCTTAAAATTAGACACAAATTCTTAAAACTAGGCATTTTTGTTATGTACTGCAATACGGCACAGAACGGAGACAGAGGAGCGGGGGTCCAGGAAGTCAGGGAAACCAAGGAGTTTTATTGGGGAAATGAGGGCAATACAGGGGAGACAGTCGGGCACACAGGACAAATGGGCAGTAACTCTAATGACGGGACAGTGGAAAGATGACAGGGAAGTGCTTAAATACACCAGACTACATTGAACGAAACTAGACACAGCCGGTGACAAGGGGATTCCACACGGGGCAGCAAGGGAGGGGGCGTGGCACACGGGGATCAGACAAACAGGGCATGACAATATTAGTATTTATAATAATTGGCAACAATACTTCGCACTATGGCAAAATTCCCTCCACCTTAAATAGTGGAGTGATCAATCTTAACGTGGCTCTAACCTCCCTCTGACGGCCACCTCCTGGAGGCCGGGACGACCGACAAGGTGGCCCCCGAGGCCGCGGTGCAGGCTTGGATGGATTACAAATATGAAATGGCTGAATGTAGTAAAACAAACAGGCAATAATGATAAAAGATCTTTTGACACTTGACAAGGTTCTTTTTGTTAGCATCAGTACAAACATTATGTATTATGAAAAAGCAAAAAAGAGTTTTAAAGCATTTAATTACATTGGCTGATAACAGCCAGTACTGTACAACAGCAGTACAACTAAATTTTTGTTTAATTATGCAATAATCAATACTAGTGTATCTACATTTAAATAAAAACATTCTTAGTGCATGTTGTAACATAAGGATTGATAAGTGCTGTAAAAAATGTTGTGAAATGGTTGACTAATGACAATTTCATTCGATTACAAGGATGTGTTTTTGTTTTTTCTTGGTAGAAAGCATTGCATATTAAATTAAAAAATCATTTTCAAATACAAGAATGAACATAAGAAACAATTAAGTGATCATTACTAACCTGAGTGGAAATCGCAACCTCTTCAAGCCCATCCATGGTGAGAAACTGGCGGGTGGAAGTGCCTTTGTCTCCTAACTTCCCCTGGGCTCGCTGATTGCGCATGCGTCTTAACATTAATGCGTCACAGGGTCAAAGTACTGTTGCGTAATGGCCCAGCATGTGTTTTCTAATTTCATGTGTTTCACTGTTTAGTTTAGCGTTTAATATTAGTTTTCCGATTTTAACTGAAAACTGCGGGTAAAAGAGATATCTGTCGTCGATTTTATAATCTGTATTTCTGCTGTTTTTCGAAGGTACGAAATGTAATTTCAGCGATGAAAAATTATTTGCCGCTGCGTCATTTGTTGCGTATTTCTGGCTCTTACTCTCAAATCAAGTCACATAAATTTTGCACATAGTCGTAGTCCAGATTTTTGCCTGGTTTGTGGAAAAGATGGATGCACTAAAAAGTACTGAGTCTACAACTCTTTTTGGTATCACTTTAGATGAACATACTATATTTTTTTTGAAGGAAAAAGTAAAAGTTATTTAGACACACAAACAAAAAAAAATCTGAAATAATAATTTCTTAAGATTCTTGAAATTTTAGTGGCATATTAGTTTAAAAAATAGCCCAACAATCTACTTGAAAATGCACCAATATTTGGGCTTTATAGCTGTCACTTGTTTCTAGTAAAAATCTTGCTTAAAATTAGTTCACATTTACTTGCCTAGCCAGACGAAGATCAATTTTCTTAAATTAAGATTTATAGTCTACTGCACAATGCATTTTATAAGAATATTTATCTTTAATGGCAAAAAGACATTTTCTAGAAATAAACTTTTTTTACTTTCTTAGATTTCAGTTTTTGCAGTGTAAGGAGTCTTCATGGTATAAATGAACATTTAAACGGCACGGAATGTAGGATTGCAGTGAGTTGTCAACCTTTGGCTGGTTTAACCCAATGGGGACCAGATTAACCCTCAGTGATTTACGGCACATGGCAACCTCAGGTGCTGGGGTCTCCACTTGTCGATGGAATGCTGGGCGTATAGTAGTTATGGGAAAAAAAAATACCATGTCTTGTACTGATGCACAAAAATATGCGATGATTTGTTCCACATTTTTATAGACACACACACACACACACATACACACACATACCTTTTGCAGATAGCAAAAGGTTTGGACCCCCCACACCACAGGACAGAGATATGCTTCCCAGTGGACCTCCTGTCTGAGTTATTGCAGGTTTTACATTCCCATTCCCCATTGTCTCTGTGTGCTAATAGCATCCCTCATGCTGCGTCAGGCAATCAGCACCAGCCGCAGGTGTTAGAAAGCAAGGCAAGCCCAGATGGCAGCAGATAAACACAAACATGTCAAAATTTGTGTTCTTTACAGGAGCACTGACACAGCCACATTGATTAGCTGCTGAAGCTCCTTGTCTGAGCCCCTCTAACTTTAAGTGAGATTGTAAACCTGCACCTGTGACCAAAGTCTGCTAGTCACTGTCATTTCGCATTATTAATGACACTAAAGGAGCAGATTAAATGTGTGGAAATGCACTCCCAACAAATCTTAACCACCAGCATAATTCAAGTCTCCACAACCTTGTGCAGCAATACTACTTCCCCTTTGATCATAATGTCCTACGTCCTTATTTTCAGTCTATCCCACTTTCAGCACCCAAAAGCAGACATTGGGATTACACTGCCATATTTATTCACTGCATGATTTGTTTTTGTTTTTGACAAAAGCATTGATTTTACACTCTGAAGAGAAGTAACAACTGGATGCAAGATCAGGGCTGTTGAGGGAATGTGTCTGGCAGAGTTGGGATGAGTAAAGCATTTGTAACCAGTATAAAATAAAAGATTGTTAGGACTATTGTTGACCTGCAGAAAAATAAACCAGAGTGCTCTCTTATCTCTGTAGATTACTGAAGTTACAGAGATTGCTCATCAATGCCAAATACCTCCAGGCATTCCCTTATATTCAGCCCTTCCCATGGAAAGCCCATGATAAGATGTGCATGCCGACTGATACCATTACGTTCCACATTTTCAAACTGTACCCTCTAAGATCAGATGAAGAATCCATCCATTGTCCAACCCGCTAATCCAACTGGGTCGTGGGGGGTCCGGAGCCTATCCCGGAAGCAATGGGCACAAGGCAGGGAACAAATCTGGATAGGGGGCCAGCCTATCGCTGGGTACACTCACACACCATTCACTCAAACGTGAAAATTGCACACGCACACCTACGGGCAATTTAGGAACTCCAATTAGCTTCAGCATGTCTTTGGACTGTGGAGGGAAACTGGAGTACCTAGAGGACACCCCATGATGACACAGGGAGAACATATAAACTCCGCACACACGTAACTCAAACCCGGGTCCCAGAGGTGTGAGGCAACAGTGCTAACCACTGCACCACCATGCTGCCCCCCAGATGAAGAATTTCTGATGAAATCCTTAGATAAATGTCAGGTCTATTTGAGTAACTGGATTCTAAGACCAGCCTATACATTCAGAAAGGCATCTCTTACTGGATATACACTACCTGATGTGATTCTCTGACTTCCTTTAGAATGAAAGCTTAATCACGTTTCTGCTGTATGTCTTGATTTTATTTATTCATAAAAAAATACTCCAAGCTAACAGAGGCCTATTACTTAGGGAGCTCAATATACCACTATACTGTTAGACTTTTCAAAGGTAATCCTTTGGAAGAAGATGATATGAGCACCAATTAGTGGCCTATACTACGAAGCGGGTTACTGGCTTACCACGGTAACTTGTTGTGTTTAAGGTACCACTGTTTAAATGGACTTCATATTCGTTCACTTACATTTTGCCCAGACTTCCTTAAATCCGACAAGTTACCCCGATCAACCATTAATCCCACTCCGTAGTACAGGCCACAGCTGTTCAATTTAACCATGCTACATGATTGAGCAGCATTTTTGTGCTTCCTTGGATTCTGTCCGATATTTCCCATGACTTGGGATCTTAGCTTCCAGGGACTGACTCCAGGCTAAATCCTGTCTCTGAAATGGACAAAGAGTATGGTAAACAAATCTCAGATAATTCCCTTTTGTGAAACAAAATCATTTCAATATGTGGATGTACCTACAAGGAGAAACTCTGGCTATGAATGCATACTTCCCGGCTCATTTGTTTATCCTACCCTTACATGATCAGGTCCCAGTTGTCTTGAGCACTGTGGTCTGTACTCAAAGCTTCTCTGCAGGTAGGAAGTTGTCCTGAAAAGGCTTCATCCACCATGCAGATTGTGATTTTAGGAAGTACTGTGTATAGTCAAAGTACAGCCTTCCATCCTGATTAGGGAGTCTTTAATAGCATTAAGGTTATATGGGTTGGGGGCATCCTCGGGGTATACTGTGATGACCCTGACGTTCCTCCAGACCCTACTGGGAAGAGTGTGGCTGATCATGATTGGCCTATCCTATAATTAATTGCTAATTGGTATCCTATATAAGACTATGTAGGGGTTAACCAGGGTTAGACTCTGTGGGGAGGGAGTCTCAGGAGTGGTTCTTTGTGTGTCATGTAACCTTTTGCTGGCTCTTTAATTTTGTTTTCCTCTTGTGCATTTCATAACATGTAGATTAAGTTTTGGTTGTGATTGTTTGCTTATTTATCCCTAGACTTTATTATGTGTCTTATTCTTACCGTTGAATTTGTACAAATAAATAAATAATCTTTATTGATTATATATTTTGTGTTGATCCCTCTTTTATGTTGCGACCTCAAACAAGCGGGTTGTAACATAAAATGGGGGGCTTGTCCGGGATGCTACATGTATAAGTAAATGCATAGAGGTTTCGTGTGTTTACCTGTGTAAATGAGACTTCAGTAGTTAGAGTGTCCTCAGCTGGATTTATAATCCTTCCGTTCGAGGCACTGTTTGTTATTTCAGTTTGTTATTTTCCTTTGTTATTTTTGAAGGTTATTCTGGACGGGGGTTCTAAATCTCTGTTGGGGGTACGGAAGACGTATGATAGAATTCTGAGAAAATTTTATTGGCCTAGAATCAAGAGAGATGTGATTAATTTTATACGATTTTATACAATTTTATACAATTCGTTAAGTTCTTGTAAATTTGCCTGATTATTTGCCTCATTTGTGTGAACCAGCAAAGACTGATATAATTAATTTGATAAGTTCATTCTCCTCTCTTTTTTCTGATGTTCCTGCTCGAAATCATGTCATTGAACACGACATTGATGTCCGTATGGCTCAACCCGTAAAACAACATCCATATCGAGTAAACTCTATAAAAAGGAAGCTAATCCAGAAAGAGGTGGATTATTTACTTACTCATAATTTCGCAGAACCAAGTTTTAGTTCTTGGAGCTCACCTTGTATTTCAGTGAATACACTGGACAATTCCTATCGATTTTGTACTGATTACCGGAAGCTTAACGCTCTTACAAAACCTGATTGTTTTCCTCTACCCAGAATTGATGACTGCGTTGATCATGTGGGTTCTGCACAGTTCGTCAGCAAGTTCGATCTGCCAAAAAGGTATTTGCAAGTGCCTCTAACATCTTGCGCTAAGGAACTATCTGCTTTTGTTGCACCAGATAGTTTCTTACAATATACCGTTATGCCCTTTGGAGTTCGAAACGCTCCAGATATATTTTAGCGGTTAGTCAATCAAGTTTTGTCTGGGTTGACGGGATGTAAAGCTTTCCTGGATGATATTGTTTTGTACAGTTCTTCTTGGTGTGAACATCTTACACAAATTAGTGAACTTTTTGAGCATTTGGTTAAGGCAAATTTAACCATAAATCTGGCCAAGTGTGAATTTGGAAAGGCTACAGTGACGTATTTAGGGAAGGTGGTTAGTGGAGGATGTGTAAAACCTAACAATGCAAAAGTGGAAGCCATCTGTAATTTTCCCGCTTCCACTACTCGACGTGAGTTACAACGTTTTCTTGGGATGGTGGGATACGATACCCTCTAACAGATTTGTTGAAGTCTGAAGAAGCCATTTGAATGGTCACAGCAGCGTCGATGTGCCTTTGATAATGCTAAAGCTCTTTTAGCAAATTCTCCTGTGTTGACGGCACCAAATTTAAAAAAAAACATTTTTGCTTGCCATTGATGCCAGCGCCTATGGTGCTGGTGCGGTTCTCATGCAAGAAGATGCTTTAAGGAATCGAACATCCGGTGGGCTATCTTTAAAAAAAAATTAATTATCAACAAATGTATTCTACAGTCGAAAAAGAAGCTTTAGCCCTGGTTTTAGCCTTTCAACATTTTGAGGTTGTTGGTTATTGATTATATATTTTGTTTTGATCCCTCTTTTATGTTGCAACCTCAAACGAGCGGGTTGTAACAATACCCCCACCAAAATGGGTACCTTTTTTTGGAGTTTTCATGTTACACAGATACACAGATGAGGGCTAAGTGGTTTAATTTGTTTTTTGCCTATAGCTTCAGCTAAGTCACATTATAATTAAAGTTTAAACACTTGATCTTGATCCATTAAGGCCGTAACTAATAGAAACAAGAAAACTGACTGGCACATCGGCAGGGCAGAATGACCTAAGGAGACAGATAAAGAGAGCTGACAGAGAGGCAGCCCTCACGTATCTTTGACCTTCTAGTAAGACAAGTACGAACCGGCTAACTACAGCAAATGTCAAACATGTGGTTGTCACATAGAAGGAAGGTACCTAGAGAAGGGGGGGGGGGGGGGGGGGGGGGGGGGCGATGCCCGAAAGGGTTATAATGGGACTAAGCTGAAATGTATTGTTGAGCCTTTTCCTGTACATGGCGAATGCATGTCAGATGGTTGCTCCCGGATTGCAATCTGTTGGATAATAAATCAGTGACATGCAGATTCTCCCCGGCTGTGAATCTCTTTGGATCAACGGACCCGGTGGGGACGGCGTACCCCAACACCATCTATCCTTCAATTGCATATCCTGGTCAGGGTTGAGGGGGGGACTATCCCAGACAGCACAGGGTGTAAGTCTGTCACAGGGCAATAGAAAGTGCTTCAGCGCATTGATTCTGGGGAGTTTCTTAAAGCATACTACTGGGCCTGTCCTTGGAGCATGTTGTTCGTAATTTTGTACAATTTTTGAAGTAATTATTTGAAAAATGCTAAGTTCTGTGTGTGTGTGTGTGTGTGTGTGTGTGCGTGTGTGTGTGTGTGTGTGGCTTTTGAAGCTACAGAAATTACAGTTAGCAGTTGTGATTAACTGATGCTGTTGGCCTCACTGCAAAGCAGCACCCCATTTTTATAACCTGGAGACCATCTATGTCCTTCCTGTCACCTAGCTAGATTGTTTGTTGATGGCTATTTCAAAGTTCTCATTAATAATTGCTTTTCCCGGACTACAGTTCTCAGACATGCGTTAAAAAACATTTCATGACTGTAGCAGCACCCCTCTGAAGTGATGACTGATTACTCTTGGGAGGACGAGAGGCCCGGACACTCCGTCTTCTCCCTAAGCACTAACGCAAGGATGGGGGTGGGAGAAATTCAGAGATGGCCATTCAAACACAACCGGAGGAGGGCTCTGTGGGAAGGGGGGTGGGACATGAGCAAGGAGACAGTGAGCAGGAGAGCCAGCATGGAGATAGAGTGCATTAAAGGCTGAGCTGACAGGACTACAAGCAGGGAGTGCTGCCTCTCTGTGATTAAGGCCCAGTAGCAGCTTCGACTGAGGTGAAGCCTTGAGCTTTTTTTTTTTTCCTGTGGTTACATTTAGCAAAAAAAAACTGAACATGTACATAATAATGTGACAAGACATATATAAAGAATACAAAATACTGGTATCCTTCCACTTTTCCAAGTTAAGAATTTGAAACTGACTTAGTACTTTTCTCTATTCAAATAAGTTGAGTGAATGATTTTAGGATTGAAGATGCCTGTGATGCTAATAAAAGAAAATATTTTGCATTTAACTATTAAATGGTTCCAATATTTTTGCCCATGCCATAATCATTTGTTATATTATCCAATATGTTAAGTCATAAAACAAAAGCTAAGGATCTGCTCTATGGGATATCTTTACACAACTTTATGAATAAAGTACAAAGCGAGGTGCACTGACCCAGGCAGAAGGTCACAGCTAGAGGTCATACATCTCCGTAGGCAGGTCTTCTGGATGTCAAGCCTGTCCTCTTCAGCAAAGCACTCAATGCTGATGGGACCCAATAATATTCTTCGACTCTTAATGCCACTCTCAGGCCCCTTCCACTTGGGTTGGTGAGAACAAAGAAACATGTCCTTTAACTTGTTTGGAAAAAAAATGTCCTACACATATACTATGTTTATACATATACATGCACAATCTATGTTTCATGATTGTCAATCTATTATAAATGTAAACGTTTAATATGTTCATTTTAATCTCTTACCAGTTTAAGTACATGATTTGTAACCTTATAAAATGTTACCCATTATTCATTTTGGATATATAGAATACATTTACATGTGACTGAAGCATACCTGTTACACGATAATCATTTTATTCTTTCATTTTATTTTCTTTAGCACATGCAGGGTCCTAAGATTGGCGATGCTTGAGAGTGGCAAATTGTTCGGTGCATTTAAACTGGAACAGAACAGACCTGAAAGCGGCAGGGCCTGAGAGTGGACAACAAGACACTGTTCAATGGACTCGGCTGGGAGGTACGGAGTTAGGGTGGTTAGGATGGACTCATTTTTAATTTGACCTTTAAAATGAGCAGTTTAGCAGACTCCAGATCATTTTGATCATCAGACTTATAAGTTAGCACAGGGTGGACTGGACAAAACTAACGAAACTGGGGTGACCAGATTACAGCACATCTGTGCGGTACTTACCTGTTGTTTCTTTAATAGAAATGAAAATAGATTACAATAGGTTATGGTTTCTATCCCTTCTTTAATTACTGTTAATTTCCTAAATATAACTGTCTGGCTTTACAAAAGGCCTTTAAGTCTCCTTAAGCCATCTATCAGTGTGAAGTGGTTGAGAGGTTCAATTAGGTTGTGAACTGTGATTAAACCTGAGTCAATCTCCCCCCCCTCCCCCCACACACCTGCACTGTGTCTCTGGACCCCAATATGTTAGCACTGTGTTTAGCTACATTGAATAATGAAAATAATAATACTTAGTCTCCTGTCAAAGAATGTTAATTAGCAGAATGATGTCATTATTGATATTTTTTGCAGCTTTTATCTACTGATGCTATGCAGGTGTTTTAAAGTGACATGTCAATATTTTATTCAAGTTTTTTGAAGCCCAAATAGGTATTTAAGCAGAGCTTGTATAATAATGAAATATTGAAATTGAACAGAGAGCATTAATAATATGAAACAGTGAGCATTTTCCTGTACAGTAAGTGGTTTGTGTTTCAATCTCCTGCCTTTAAACATCTGCAGCCCAGGTCAGACATCTATTCTTTTCCCTGTGGGTATAATGTAAAGACTCATTCAATGCTTTAAATTCAGCTTGGTCTGCTTCCACAAATGAACATTGTGATGGATGGGTTGGACTTCAAAGCTCCACCATTTCCAGTACAACCTGGACGCTGTAAAACACTAAATTGAAGCATTCTTGCCAGACTTCTCATTCTTTTATTTTAATATATATGATATTCATAGATCATGCTATATCTGTATGGTGAAAATTGTATTTTATTGTGACAGGATGTACAATTATGGCAATTAGGCAGATCTTTAAGCAATCAGAGATTAAGAACAGTCTTTGAATCTGCAGTGTTTCTGCAGCATATGTAAAACAGCATACACTCACAGGCATGTTTCAAGCTTACCCATGCATGGCATAAAAATGCTTCTTCAGTGTGGGGCTGCTCTGTCATCACTGGTCAGCATTGTTTTTTGCCTAATGAATTATCCAACCCCTCCCAGAAAGAACAACCCCACAACTATCAGATGTCCTAATTGACAAGCAACAAGTAATAGAGTAACCATAAAGTCTCCAGTGATTAGTAGTAGACATTTTCCCTTTACTACTACCCATCAGGGATTGAGGATGATCAAGACTTAACCCAAGATATTAGCCAATCACAAGCACCTAAAAACACAACAGGCAAGAAATTAATCTGAATGGTTTAGGAGGAGTACTGAGGTAAAGGGACAAGCTCAACTGCAGGATCAGTTTTTTTCAGATGAACCTTATTGTACTATTGTATGTGTCTTTATTTGTCTGTGATTCTAAGTAAAGTATTAATTTGCTTCATAACTCATTCAAGCAGAAGTCTTTCATTACAGCATTCTTAACTTGACTCACTGAGACATTATTACACCATTATTGACACACTGAGGCTTTCCTGAATGCTAAGGCTTCATTATGACAGTAATATTAACATGACTCACTGAGGCTTTCCTGAATTCTGAGGCCATTATTCCTGGATTCTTAAGTCATTGAAGCTTTTCTGAATGATGAAGCTCCTAAATAACCATGTTCGTCACTTGACACATTCAGGCTTTCTTGAATGCAGAGTCTCTATTAGCATGTCACAGCTGCATGAATATTATAACACAGCAGTGATTTCAATGCCAAACTCTCATGAAGATCTATTATTGTCTCTTCTGGATTATTGGATCTTCCCGTATTTCTCAGTGACACAGAGACCTTTAATGGTCTGAAACAAGGGTCAATATCACAATCTGTCTCTGTAAATTCTGTTGTGTCTAACAGAGGTCTCATTTACTGTCTTTTTTTTCCTGCCCCTAATCAGCCTCACCTCTTCCCAGTTACATGTAATACCTAGTGTTTGGATTGTTGCTAACGATTCACACCTGTCCCTCGTCTGGTCCTTCTTATCCACATATATATGTACCTACCTTTGGCCTTTACTGTAGTTTGGTTGTTGTTGCTGCTGCTGTGTGTCTGTTCCTACTTGTGGTTAGCTAGTGCTCCCCATTATTGTCTTACCCAAGCTGTCCCTCTGTGTGGTAAGCCCTATTTCCTCCTGGTTATTCCCTTTTGCTTCCTGTTTTGACTCCTCACAGTTTTTTTTTTCTGTTGAAGTGTATTTTGGTTTTGAAATAAAGCCACTTCAGTTAATTACAAAACTGTGTGTAATGGTAAATTGGAAAAAAAGCAGTCATTTAAAAACTTCTTTCTCACTTTTTTTCCCTCACTTTTCAACACTTCTCATTTCAATAAAATGTATTATGCAATTGACAATGCAAATGAACATTTTAGAATGGCTGTGAGATGGTGTCAACCTTCTGTGCCCAAAATGAAGTGTCTTCAAGCAATCATGACAATAAAAATCTCCTTGCTAGCTATGGACTCCTCTTAATATTGCTAATATGCTTTCTCTTCTTTCCACCCTATGGCTAGGTAGGACTTCACCTCTGTACTTCCTGATGAGGTACATGAGCAGGCGGTAGTGCAAAGGAACCAGTCAGATAAGGTGACTTTGCATTTCGGTTTTGCCAAACCAAAATAACAATCCTTGCTTGTCATTCTTATCTATCTTTTTACTTTAGGTGACTGAAAGCGGACTTTTGATGTTCTATTACATTATCCTTCTTATTTTTCCATTTTCAGAATGTTTCTGTCAACCTCCTCAAATGTTAGTTCTATCCATAATCATTTTTTTTGGTTCAGATTGAAATAACCTCCAGGTCAAAAAAGAGTATTGTGTCCAATAGGTCAAAGTCAAGATAATATAGGATTGGCAAACAATCATTGATGTCTTTCCTTTGTTTGCCACTGTGAGGTCAATCTGAATCTGAGTCTCCAGACATTGGAAATGATTCCTTTCACAAATGTCTTTATTGTGTTTCCAACAAAATGGAATGAATCCCGGAGTCAGTGTGCCACACTCTGCTCTGTTTGATAGCTTCAGAAAATGGCCCCCGGGAGATAGACACTAAATCCTCTAAGCTTATTGACGGCAGTGGCAAACAAAAAGAGGCTAAGATGGACAGAGTAAGATGCTGTTGGCTTGGGTAGGAAGGCGTGGGGCGGGGTTCTGTAGCCCCAGCCAGGAGGCATGGAGAGCCAGGAAGCTGCTCCATGAAAGCCTCCTCCCAGGAGTTCCTGTGACCTGCTGTCCACAGGGTTCTGTCGATCAGAGCGTGGAGTTCCACAGGAAACAGACGGGACGCTTTTCTAAAGGGAAAAATGCCAGGCTATCATTACCTCACCACTTTAACATTGAGTCAGCTGACAGGAAGGCAGGCTGGGCAGTGTTTTACATGTAGTCTCAACCTTTCAGTGGGTAATGAAGAGCAGATGAGGAATTCATTTTCCATTCAGCCATCCATCTATCTACCCTGTGCTCATCCTTCTCATTTGCTTGAATTGTTTAAGAGTCAGTCTGTTTAGCATGAGGATCAGCTTTGGAAATTGTTCTTGATCTTGGGCCAGACCACACATATCTGCTCACCGCCCAAGCCTGATGATTCAGTAACTGTCAGGCTGATGTAAGCTGCTCAGTGGTCCAGTCAGGCATATTCCCAGGGCAGCTATTCTCATGGAGAATTGGGGTCCTGGTTGTGGTGGATCTCATGTTCACTGAGTCTGTACTGAGCAGGTGAAGTCTATGCCAAGTCATGCTTGAAAATTGTTTGGCTGCTGATTGACTGTATAGTTTTTTAAAAGGATGGTGGTGAGTCTCCTCATGACATCACATTCAGCTTGGCCTTTGTGTCAGTTGTGGGTGTGACAGATTCAGGAGGGGGTCTCGAGTCTCACGGCTAAGCTTTCTGCTAGAAGAGCAAGCAGGTACCCCGTCGAAGAAACAATCATGTCCTGAGTAACAGAGGCAGTCCACAGTACAGCTCAGTAATAAAAATAATTTAACCACCAGACATGGAAAAAATGGCAGATTTTTGGCAAACACTTTCCCTTCATACAAGTGTTTTTCTCCTCTCACTTTATAAAAACCAAAGTGATAGAGTGAGATGACAGACATGAAGCAGGTAAGACGAGCTTAACGAGGGGTGTGGCCCCCATCACCTTGCTCCACCCCGCCCCCCACGCCCCCAGTACATAGCCCAGAAGCTGGAAATGGAAGCATTGTTTGAACCAGCAACAGCAGCATAAAAGAGCGGTGTGGGAGTGAGGGGGCGATGCGCTGCTCCCAGGATCTCTGTGGGAGCGTGTAGGCCCTGCCTCTGTTGTCACCATCCTGCAGCTCATGTCTCACTTTGTTAAAGAAAAGTCTGGGCCATTTCAAACTCACCAAACTAGAACATATCTTACCCTCCTGTTTGTTTTTGCTGTCCACAAATATCTGTTGTCTAAAACATTTGAGTGCATTGTGATGAAAATGTACTGTACAGAATAAAGATACAAACAGTTTAGATGATGATGAAGGGTACATATGAAGTAAAGAGTGTAGACTCTTGTAATGGGTATATATCGGGTACATGGCGTAGAACAGGGTTGCCCAACACTAGTCCTGGAGGGCCAGAGCCCTGAACATTTTTGGGT
>JAABNY020000063.1:29424669-29445935 GCA_015164015.2 Brevimyrus niger | reverse complement strand
ATATATCGGGTACATGGCGTAGAACAGGGTTGCCCAACACTAGTCCTGGAGGGCCAGAGCCCTGAACATTTTTGGGTGTCCCCTCATTTAACACACCTGATTCAACTCCTTGTGCTAATTACCACACAGCTCCTGAGCTGAATCATTTATGGTGGAACAGGGAAAGAACTAAGCTATACCGCGCTCCAGCCCTCCAGGACAGAGATTGGGCACCCCTCGTGTAGAGTGTGGTAAAGCGTATATATGGGGTAAAGGGAATAGACTGTGGTAAAGGTATATATGAGATAAAGTTGGTAAAGTCTGGTTAAGGTATATATGAGGTAAAGGGTATAGACCAGGGTGGCCAATCTTAGCAAAGGGCCATTGTGTATGTGGGTGTGCAACTCCCTAATTAGATTACTAATTAGAGGACCGATTGGCTGAAGAGTCCTCACACCTGAGTTTGAACAGCTGACCTACAGGTTATCCCAAAAACCTGCATACACACCGACCCTTTGCGGATACGATTGGCCACCTCTGGTATACACTATAGTAATAGATATATATGAGGTTAACCTTGTAACATGTTTAACTTAAGAATAACACAATACACACTAACAAGAATGTCTTTAGTTCTCCAAAAATGTCTCTGAAATCTTATGGGATGGTTAGAAAAACACTACTTCAGTTCCAAAACTCTTGTCAGGGGTACCTTCCTGATCACTTAATTCATTGATTGATTTACTTAATTAGTTTAAAATTTCAATGAGGCATTGAGTAGCCATCCAAGGCTTGTTAGTGGTTGAGTCAAAAAATTCATATGTGTATTGGATGGTTGCAGCAAATACTAGAGAGACGTTGGGAGAGGTGTTGAAAGTGTTATGCTAATACACACTGACAGACATCATAGTTTTACACCAACTTGAAAATCGTTCATTGACTGCCTAAGTCTTCCACACAGTATGATATATGGGATACAGGGTAAGTAGATTGTGGCACATAATCCACGGTACAAGGTACATGGATAATATCCATTCCCCTGTATCCATAACCAACCCCCCAGAGCACTATGATGTCAGTTGGTATAAATTGGCTGAGGTATGGATTAGGGCAGAAGATAAGAGGATAATGATATGCAGAGCATCTCTGCCACCAGCATTGCATGTCTGTGAAATAACTGCACTACAGAAAGCGGTCCCACACATTACAGATCTCACCATCTGCTGGCACCCCCGCCTCCCACATCTGTGTCTGTGTACAGCCAGACCAGTGAGTTTGCATCTATCACACAGGACTATAGCTTAAATCAATGTTTTATTGTTTTAGTTTTCTTTTTGTATATATTTCTTTTGTTGCTCTGCAGTTAAAAGGCTATGGGGCTGAGTGTGAGAACTGCTCATGTCATCGCACACCACAAAGGGGTCCTCCACTTTCCAACTGTTTTTGCTGAGCTGTTCCTCTCACTGGCCAGCTCCATTAACACACTGTGATTTCCATTCCTCTGGAGGCTTATTGTCATGTTTCTGGGATTTTGCGAAACAGAGTCAATAGCCGCCCAGCAGCTCATGACACCCTCTAATTGCAGGCCAGGGTTGGGGGTGCCCCCCAACAAGCACAAGTCCTGTTATCCCGTGATGGTAGATCATTGTGGCAGTGCTCACACATACAGTACCTGACCTGCGCTTGAAGTCACATTGACCTAACATTAACTGCAGCACTACACTGCTGAAGACTGATAAAAGGCCCAGTTCCCATAGTAACCATAAACTACAGTCCAACACTCGGTGAAACCCACCCACCTCATTTCTGGAGTTTCTCACAGAAGTGTTTAGGTCTGTGCCTGTTATGTGTCTCACACAGATCTGCAGAATCAATTGTACGCAACTTGCAAAGAATCTGGCTTTAGTAGACTTTATTAATGACTGGAGTAGGTCTTTCCAGACCTTAACCCATCCATTCATCCATCCGTTTTTGTGTAACCACAGGGGGTCAAGAGCTATCCCCAAGGCTACAGGCACAAGGCAGGGAACAACCCTGAACGGGGCACCAGCACATCACAGGGCACACTGACACACCATTTACCCACAGGAAACCCCATGACAACATGGGGAGAACATGCAAACTTCACACGCATGGGGCCAGGGCGGAGACTCAAACGCCGGTCACAGAGGTGTGAGACAACAATGCTGACCATGGTGCCATCCCCAGACCCTAACCCTACGTTTTAAAATAAAGTTAGACCTTAAATCCTAAACCTAATCTTAACTTAAATGTTAAACCATAAGCAGGAACCGAGCAAGATTTGGCCAACACCCAAAATTAAATGCATACTTAAATTTAATAGCTGTTCTGGCCCAGACCCAGGGTAAAATTTGACTCTAACCTAATTTTGACATTTTACATAAATCCTAAGTGTATTTATTAGTATGAGTGTGATTTATTTTGCAGAGTGGCCTTCTGAACATAGCCATCCCTATGTGATTAGCATATACATACATACAAACGCTGCCCACTGTGCAAGCAGAAAAATACTACGAGATGATGAAGAACAGTTACTGACACCATTCAGGCTGCACTAGTAGGAAAAAAACCCTCTGGAGTCAAACATTAATTAGCTGCCTACCTCTCTTGTGAATGCTGACTTTACTAATTTAATTGCATATTATGTTGTCTGGGTGGCAGCATATATTACTCCAAATCTAAAAAGTGCACTGCTACCTTCCCAGATGTACAATTATATGTCACTGAAATATCATGAGGTAAACTGATAATACTGAATTGGTCTGCTTCTGGTCAATATCTTCAGGTGATTCCCTAGCTAATGCTTGCAGTCATTTCCAAGACCAACAGTGCACTGCATTTTATTTACAGCATGTTGTAATCCTCACTGTAACCGTAATCAACTGAAACAGCTCAGTACTGGGTGGAACAGATTAAAGATTCTTTGTTGTCGTCTTACCATATAAGGATGCGTCTGTGTACCATGCTATACATGGCTACCATGAAATGTCACCATGCAATTTTATGACGAAGTAAAGATGAATTAAAAATTATATATGTAAAACCATAGAAAGCCTCCACTCATCCATTGTTAAATTTCCCATTGTCGATTATATTGTTTACAGAACTTCAGCTCCCTGACAGTATAAGAGGATAGACAATCTTTGGCACTGACCTCTTAATGTATTATTCACTGTTCAGTCCTTGTATGTATTAAAAACTTAGGGCCTTAAGCAGGCTTAAGATGCAGAAAGGGGACACTGTGCATTACAGAGGAATTATGGCTAAGAGCTTCATATCTGGGGGGCAGGGTTTCAACGCAGATCCTGCAATGCGGCACACCCACCTCTCCCCTGGACATCACCCTTCAGCCAACATCCTCTCCTGCCTGTTTCTCCTCTCAGTCATTGTAACTCGTGGGAAGCAAGGAGGTCCATAGGGTCAGGCTGA
This sequence comes from Brevimyrus niger, assembly GCA_015164015.2. Taxonomy (NCBI): domain Eukaryota; kingdom Metazoa; phylum Chordata; class Actinopteri; order Osteoglossiformes; family Mormyridae; genus Brevimyrus; species Brevimyrus niger. Next base: position 29,442,506 of record JAABNY020000063.1, on the reverse strand, counting down.
TGGAAGGGAATGCTGCCCCCGCCCCCTTCCCGCCAGCTGTCGGCCATTATTGCAGCCCCTAAAAATGGATTATTAAAGCTACTTTTACACACTGCAGCACAAGCCTGACTCCATCCCAGGTGTGTTGCGGCTTCCAGCTGCCAGACCTCCTGGGAACGGCCTATTGTTCTCCATCCTTTAATAATGTGTTAGTTCTCATCTTACTCTCTTTGGCTCTTAGGCCTTGAATTAACCCCTTTAAAGCCTTTTGCAGGTCTTTGTAGTTTTTATGCTCTTCCAACTGTAGGCTCTGCACAGTACAACCAGGTTCCTGATGTGATATGATGGGCCGTGTGTAACTCCCCACCAGGGTGGCATTCAAACGCATCTAGCAAAATTAGTCAAGTTCAAAGTGTTTATTTGTCACATGCAATTATACTTGTACAATATACAGTGAAATCCTTGTTCTGGCAGATTCACAGATTGTGCTGTTTTATTACGGAATATTTAATGTATTATACTTAGTATAATATATCTAAGGTATACAGAGTGTAATAAAAATAAATAAATAAATAAATAAAAATATAAAATAACAAAACAAACAGTATGACAAAAACAATAACTCACGCGTTATGGCTCACCTTCCTTCCCTGCTGCTGTGCCACTGCTGATCTTGCCATCAGGCATCAAACACCCCGTGTCTGCACCGGTCTGCCCCTGCATTGAGGCTGAAATTTCAACCCCTGTATTACTGTAGCTTAGTTATATCATCTTGTCTTGTTTCGTTTGATTCTTCTGCCGGCCCCTGGAGGATGGGCTCCCCCTTTGGGTCTGGTTCCTCCCAAGGTTTCCTCCTCTTAGGGAGTTTTTCCTTGCCACCGTTGCCTTTGGCTTACTCAAGGGGGGGTCTTTACGTGGCAGAAATGTAAAGCGCATTGAGACAATGTAATGTTGTGATAATGCGCTACATAAATAAAATTGCATTGCATTGCATCTGTGAGTGGTGCAGTTATGCAAGGCTAGTGTGCAAAAATGCAAGAGAAATGAAAGGGGAGGGGGAGACATGCATAGTTTCCGGTGAAGACAAGTTTATTTTTGTAAATTACCCAACCCTTTCCCTAAACTCCTAACAATCTGTGGCCAGGTGGAATACTGACACTATTCTGTGGCCCAGGAGGTAAACACCCCTGTTTCAACTGATAACTGAGTGAGCTTCTTTGGCTAGATCACCCTACATGTGCAGCAACCCATTAAAAGAAATTCGGGCATTGAATGGTGTCACTGTGGGGCACCGGAAAATAAGGAGGACGCGATAGCGGATCAGTCCAAGGGAAAAAATAGACTTTATTATCTCCCTCGTCAGACCAGGGCGAGAGAGCAGTAGGACAGAAATGGCGATCCAAAAAAAATGAGGAGATTGAACAGGCAGGGGTCAGTCGATCAATACCGGTATCCAGGGGAATACGGAGGGCTTGGAATCCGGGGACAGGCAGGGGGTCAGGCGTTTGGTGTCGGCAGTAAGAGGGATAGGCTAAGAATCAGAGGTAAAAAAAAAAACAGAACAATGATCAGGGGAACAGGCAGGCAGAGGTGCATACAGACTGGGAATAATTGCTCAAAATTAGCACTGAAGGCTAAGGATCTTGCATCTATAACATCAATATATTATGATATATTCGCATCTATAATTTAATATAAAGGCTCTCCAATCACTCTGACGGGCAGCAGCTGGTAGAGGAGGGCATACGGTAACCGATCCTGCCGGTTCTCGAGACCAGTGTAGAAGAAGCTTTCCGGCCGCTGCTCAACTACCATCTAGGGAAACTCTGGGGCCAGGGTGCAATCCTGCATGATGTCATAGGGGCTTCCCCTGAGCAATCCATGACAGAATGGATGTCATCTGGAATTCAAAGTCACAATGTCAGTTTCAGTTCAGAATTTCACATGCATCCAACCCTAGCATCAGGGATGATGGAGATCCGTCACTATAGTACAGTCAGAGATACTCTGTAATTGTAATTTAAGAAAGAAACATTTGAGCATATCATACTGTAGCTTTGAAAACATAAGAATTCCCCTTCATGATTGAGCCACTCATCAGGACATTTTGTGGGGTCATCAAAACACCACAAGAAGAAAAGTAAATGGAGCACTGCATCGAAAGCTTCTGAAAGAAAAAGGAAGAAATAACAGAAGAAACATTTCATATAACCTAGGATGGACATTCACCTTTAAAAACGATACAAAACAGTTTAAATTGTGTACTTATTTTATATGCATTTGCGCTGATATGAAAACAAAATATAATACATTTTAATCTTTAAATGCTAGCTCTACTTAATTTGAGGTCTACAGCTTAAAATGCAAGATATTTTCTTGTCATAGCAGTGGAAATAGGTTTGCATTTATGCGTTTACACACAATGGATTGTCGCACGTATCGTTTTTAAAGGTGAATGCGTACTTGCATAACAGTCATGTTAATCCCTGCTTATAACAGCTCCAAGACAAGCATTGGGAATGGGGTAGGGGGATTCTGAAGTTATAAGCTGAAGAGAGAAAGATCTCAGCCAAGGAGGGAAAATCGTTTTAACAACATGTTAACATTAAGTTTTCTTTATTATTCAGTGGACTGCCTTTAAATGCTCAGTGGGTGAGCAATTTCATCACAGAATCTCCAGACCAGAAGGCAGGTATACATGTACAATATGCACATCACTATGACAAAAGGTCCACATAAGCACCTGAATTGAACCTTAAAGTCTGTGGATTTCAGAGACATGAGTAAATGTGCCAGTTCGAGCTATATATATATGTTTGGGGATAACCAGTACTTGTGCTTCTTCTTCATCATTTTCTCAAGCTTTTTCACACTGTTATTAATTGCTTCCCACATCCATCCAGCCATTTGATACTGAGATCCAGTCCTTATCTCTGTAAAGATAAAGGCTTTTATGTTCTCTGCAGCTAGGGCCTGATGGCTGTTAACTACCATGAAGCTCAAGCCACAGAGCCAGAGTGAAAACCAGAACCTTAGGATGGAGAAGCACAGCTTCCCAGTAAAGGACTTCACAGATTTTCATAGATTTCACATCTTCATTATCTTAAAATCTATGCTGCCAGAGGACATCAACGAGGACATATTCCTAAACATAGAGATTCATCCCGATTTAACCATCTACAGCTAATGTTGCAGAGGTGTTCTCCCCTACTTAGTTATGAGAAGGACTAGTGTCAACTCTGTCGTCAATTTCCACTTTCATTTTTATTAGAAATGGTTGATTCTTCATACTAGTCTCAGATGTCCCTGGCTCTCTAGTGTTTTTTTTTTCAGCTTTAACCATCCAAATGTGCACATTAATCTAGTTTCAGTTTTCTGAGTGAAACATCTGTCACTCTTGGCAAAAGCCGTTTGTGAAATTGTGCTATTAAATCAAGCTGTGATTGAGAACATTGAGGGTATTCCTGTAATAGTATTCAATATAGTACAATTTCTGTCTTGAGCACATTGACATAAAATAAGCTATTGAATCTCTGGTCAATGCCTTTACATAAGACTAACAGCCATTCTTATACGTCAATAGCCATCCTCGCTGTCCAAGATAGTGTCGCACCAGCGGGGCGCATGTCCCAGCATGCCCCACGTGCAATTGTAAATAGCTCCAGTTGTGTTGTGGTTAAATGATAATGGTTGCATTTCCTTATTGTTGCATGTGTGTTTACCTGTGTTGTGTGTGTACCTGGTCCAATCCTACGGCTTGTGCAAATCTCCTACCATGTGTGACCAGCAGAGGCAGTGGGCGGAGGCTGCTCGGTTGGGGTGGAAGAGGCATGACACAGTTGTTCAGCGGGAGGAACGGGACCATCATGACCAGGAGCGGCTGCAGTAGTCTGTGGAGCAGGAGTGACAGGAGCTGGAGCAGCTGCGTGGTGAGATAGCCAGCTGGGAGAAGGAGCAATATACAGTAAAAACACTTGCCTCTCTTTTGACAATCTAATGCAACACATAAAGCACCAATTTGAACTAACAGTTATGGGTGTGTCTAAATTCATTTTGCTATTTTATTGGCAGACAAGGTGGGGATAGGGTTGTCCTTACTCTATTAATTATTCAGGGGCATATTTTGGGGGTAGCGTGCAATGAACCAAAAGCAATTCAGTGTCACCTCACCTTCCGCAGCGATGCATGATCGCCTGTGGATTGTTAGCAGTGGTCCGATGGTCAGGGGCCTTCTTGGGGACAGGAGCCAGGGGCACAGGGGCAGGAACCAACGGGACAGGAACCATGGGGACTGGAGCAGGAACTGCCAGGACAGGAACGTCAGGGATTGGAGTAAGAACTGTGGCTTTGAGCATGGCAGTGCAGGCTTCGGGCGCCTACAGCAGAGCAGTGGGCAAACGAGCTTCGGGCAGGGACAGAGTGGTAGTGGGCAGATGGACCTCGGGAGCAAGCGAAGCAAATACCGCCGGGATGAGTATCGAAAGGGGCTCCCCCTGACAAACAGCAGAGAGAGAGACGGACCCCAAGAAGACACCCAGCATGTTTTCCTGTCTTTGTTCTCTCCACTTTTTCTTCCAGGCAGCTTTTCTTGGAGGCGGGGACACTTTTGACAATTCTGCCAGTGATCTGTACGGCAGTCCACAGTCCAGCTCGATTTGCTTCATAATATGTTCCGCCACCCTGCGTCTCAGCCGCTGCAGGTTCTCTCTCTCTTCTTCAGCGAGGTGAGAGTCCTCGGACGGAGGCATCTCGTCCAGGATATCCCTAGTCTGGAAGGCGAGGGCTCGAGCCACCGGGTCACACCGTACTTCGGGCTGATCAAGCCAGTAAAGCACCTCATTTACCAAACCGAGGTATTCCGCCTCAGAAAGGCGAGGCGTCATCTTTATTGGTCCGGTTATTCTGTCACGATGGCGTACCAGGGAAGCAGCATAGAAGCCGTGAGGTCGGGTAAACGGGGGTTTATTCGGGGAAAAACAAAAAACACAGGACACATGCAAGACCGCCGTCAATGACTGGACAGGGATGAGAATGACTAGGAAGCACTTACAACAAGATTGATTAACAACAACTAGACACAGCTGGGAACACCGGGATTACACATGAGGTAAATGAGGGGGCGTGGCACACTGGTGTTTATGTTTTGCTACTGTGCCAGTCATTCTTTAAATGTGTGTGAAGCCTGGCTAAGTAATTTATACATTATGACATCATAATGCAGATGTGTAGAACAGCTGTCCTAACTACAGACAACACGTCTTTGCCTTAAAGTATGTGTGCAAGTAGTAAGTCACATAAAAAGATCTCATATTAAACAATTCCATCCATCTGCAATACTCATTCTACTTATTATTTCACAGAGTTGATACGACAACACTTTTGTAATCTAACTGACTGAAAATAAGTCTAAAGTTTATACTAACTGACTAGTAAATAAGTTTCAAACGGGGTCTGGCACACCCTCCAGGAAGTCCATTATTTCTTTTGTACAGAAACACAGTACTTCCTGTATCAAAAGGGGTAAACGTTAAAATGATTCATAGTCCCAACGTTTTTAGAAATAGCCTTGCATGTCAATCTCTTTATATATCAATATTTATATAATCATTACCATTAGGTATCTGTATTTAAATTTAGTTAGCTTTATTACACTGCTGCTGGGGTGAGCTTCACACAGAAATTAGATAAGCGGTCAATGGGCTCTATTTTCCACCTGCGCAAAGCGCGACACGAAGTGGTTCTCCTAGTTCCGTTCCAGCGCATTGCTTATTTGCACTCCATGCACCCACATTGTCAAAATAGCAAATGATTTCACAAGCAGGAGAGGCCTGAGAATAGGTGTTCTCCATCAGTACCCAGACCACTACTAAGCCCCAAAACATCATTCTGTACAGAATCCTGAAGGGTCAAAAGCTTTTTGTTTTTTGCCCATGTACTGATTTCCCTTATAAAATCGTGTTTGATTTTAATGCAGTGCCACCTGAGGACACGAAGATCACAGCTATCAGAGATTTCTCCAGATTCTTTGAATATTTTAATAATATTATGTACCGTAAATGATGAAACTCCAAAATTTGTTGCAATACTATGTTCAGGAAAATTATTCTTTATTCTTTAATCGTTGCACTATTTGCCCATACAGTGTTTCAAAAAGTAGTGAACATGTAACCCTAACTGCACAGAGACTCTTAGTACGTTTACATACACAGTTGAGTCGAGCTATGGATATAGCTTGATTAGGCCACTACTGTCCTACTTTCCAGGAAGGGAATTGATCAGAATAGCTGTCATGTCTCAGTAAGGACAGAAGCGAAGGTAGGTGTAGGGGAAAATCAAAGGGGGCTTTATTTAAACACATGGGGTCAACATAGGGTAGTATGGATTTAACGGGAACACAGGGCAAATCAGGGAGTGCACACACAGGCAGCAACCACAATGACCAGACAGGGGAGCTCAAGACAGGGAGGCAATATATACACCATTGACAAAGGAGCAGACGAGAGGCACCTGGGTTGATCTACACAAGGGCTGTGATGAGAGGAAGGGCTAAATGGGTAATTTAAGCAATGAAAAATGTCATGGATGGCACCAGAGAACCCCCATCGGCATCTCAGCCACACCCCCCATGGGATTCCAGTAGATAGGGCTTCCCCGAGGTTTTTGCACCTTGTCATCCAGTTTTTATTGTTTTACCAGTTGTTCCAGTCTGAGACACTCCTCTCCCAGCTCTTTCTAGTTTTCCCCGGTTTCGGTATTCTATATCTGGCAGCTCAGATATCCGATCCATGCGAGATCTTAATGGTGTGCCCAAAGTTTGAGCGTTTTCTCCTGTGTCTGATTACTGGTGTTCTGCTACGATTCTTAGACTCCGAGTTTTTGCCTGCCCTCTTCAGTACCGACACTGATCACCTGACCTCTGCCTGGAACCCTGACCTTGCTCTACGCCTCTGCCCTCTTCTGTACATACGCCGATTGCCCGACCCCTGCCTTTAACAAACGGAAAGACCTGAAGCAAATTCACATCAGTGTCCATCTTGTCCATACAACAAAAAAAGGCTAATAGGATGCTACTCAACGGAGGTGATGTGATTATACAATTCCTTGATAAGACCCCACCTACTAGACTAAAGCTTCTAGGACTTGATCAAACAATCCCTTGAATAATCAGCATGGCTTCTTGCTTTATATCCTGAATGGGAGAGGGGAAAACAACATCATTGGGCTCATCAGGTGGGCACCCTCCATCTTCAGTGTTTCGCTGATTTAGCCCCATGACACCCCCGGAGGGCTGAGCAGCAACACCTAGCGTCCCTAGTGTGCTCCCCTCTGTCTTTCCCCCTCAACGGTCATCTTGTCGCCCAATTTGAGTCCTTTCTCTTGATCCACAGCCAGTTGCTAATTCGATCCGCAGCCTCTGAGAGTGACTTCACTACCTGCTGAAGGGCATGTCTTTTCACCCTCATCCCCTAAGGGAGCCAGGTTGTAGTTTTGGAAAAAAACCCTCTGCACCCAACTTCTACTGGGAACACTTTAGTACGCCATTTGCGTTGTTCTGTCTGGGCAGCTAATTCAGTGTACTTCAAACTTTTCCGCTCGTATGTCTCTTCAACAGTAGTTTCCCATGGTACTGGTAGTTCCAGAATATACCAAAGTTTCTGAGAAATTTATCACATAATGATGTCTGGCCTGAGAGTAGTTGTCACTATCCATGTTGGAGAACTTGTGGTCAAGGTTGACCTGCATTTTCCAGTCCCAGGCTGGGTCAAGGAGGGAGGTGTTCGCTCTTGTCAATGTTTTTGGTGGACAATCGGCTCTTTTCACAAAATGGGTTGTATTTGAGAATCCATGTATTGGAGGAGGGAGGGCATTAGTGGTTTCTCCTTTCTTTAAGCATGTTACTCAGCTGGCACAGGACCTGCTGTAATGGCTTTGGGACAGGCTGGTCTTTCAACCGGTCATGATTTGCCTCAGTGTTGCTGGTGTTTGGCAAAGTGCACATGTAGGGTCATCTCCACTCCACTGATGTAGATTTTTTGGAGTTGGAAGAACATCATAGGTGGCTCTGATGATGAAGCTGAGTCTGCTTCCTTCCATTTCCCAAAGATCTCTCCAGGTGACTTTACGATGTTCTAGGTTTTCCACCTGGTCCACTGTCTCTGTTTGGCCTGTGATACTGCCTTTGCACCTCTTTCTGCCTCTTCTTGGTGCCGAACTTTCTCCACCATCAGTTTCCTTCTCTCGGTGGGTGTAGCCTTGTGCCAAGTTGGTCGACTTGCACCAAATCCAAGTCCTGCTCTTCCCTGTTGCCCTACAATGTCTCCATGCCTAAGAGCAGATGGCCTCTGATGGAGTTCATTTCATCCCAATTGCCAGTCTGGGTGCAGCTGCTTATATTGCTACATCATTAGTCATGTCTAGTCTCACTTTAGTACATTTATATTCCTCAGTGATGCTGGAGACTGGCAGTTCCAAAGCATTACGTCCGTACAAGACAATAGTGCTGAGGCACTGTGGGAGGCCAAGCCATTTCTTGATATATGAGCTGATAGTTTTCTCCAGTTTCTCGACTTTGGTGATTGAGACCTCGCAGATTGTTAGGAGCCACATTAGGTGGGGGAGAAGTCCAAACTGTAGACACCACAGTTTCAGCTTGCCAGAAAGTGGGGTCTTGTCTATGGTGATAAGGCCTTTGATGGTTTGCTCCCTTATTTGATTGCTCTGATCTGAGTCTTTAGGACTTTGATTGTACCATCATCCCAGGCTCTTGACTGGCTGCTCTGACACCAATGGAATGGGTGTGTCACCAATGTAGAATCTCTGGTCTACAAGTTTTCCTTTGACGATGGATATACTCCTAGACTTGCTGTATTTAAACTTCATATGAACCCATGATATGTTCTCATTCAGCTTTCTCAGTAATCGTCTTGTGCATGGAATGAGGTCAGGGTGGTCAGGTCATCCATGTAGGCACGAATAGGTGGTAGTTGCTGTCCATCCTGCAGGCGTTCTCCTCCTACCACCCACTTGGAATCCTGGATGATCACCTCCATCATCATGGTAAAGGTTAACCGGGAGATTGTACACCCTGCCATTATCCCCACTCCCAGTAATTGCCATGATGTTGTGTACTCTGTTGTTATGCAAAAGTAATTTCTGACCAGATCCGTGATGTTCCTTGGTACATGAAAGAATTCAAAGGCTGCCCACATGATCACGTTGGGGGATAAATCCAAAAGCGTTAGCTAAATCCAGGAATAAGACATGCAGGTCTCTTCCTTCCCTTTTGCAGATTGGATTTGGTGCCATATGATACTTGTATGTTCTAAGCACCCTGAGATGCCTGGTATCCCAGTCTTCTTAACTATTGTGTCAATCGGGCCATTCTGTTTTAGGTAAGTTGTTTTTTTTGTGAATTGTTAGTTCTTACCTCTGTTGTGTCCTGGTTGATAGTGTGCCTCCGTTCCTCAGATGTGTGAGAATTAGAGGCTACAGTTGCCTGATTGTTGCACGTGCTTAATTTCGTTTGATGGTTATTTATATCAGTTCTCTTTTTTGTTTTTCCTTTATTTTTCTTTTTGTTTCTTGTGTGCTTAATGGGAGGAGTCAGAGTTTAAGAAATTATCAATCCCAAATTTTTTGGACGTCTTTTGGTGTCTTTTGCCCGATCCTGAGGCCTCTCGACACTTTACCCTTCAACATTGTAGTGCAAGCTAAAACCCTGAGTTCCTTTAAATCAGAGTTAGATAAGATTTTAACAACTAAGAGCTATTAAGTTCTCTCCATGAGCTTGATGGGCTGAATGGTCTTCTCTCGTTTGTAAATTTCTTATGTTCTTACGTAATAGCATAACAAGAAATAAAGCATTTCGTATAATATGCTGGCAGCATGGTACTGGAAAATTTTCAAATATTGCTGTCGCGATTGGTGAGCGGCGAGCAGACAAGGGAGGCGGATGCAGCCAGGTTCAAAAATGAAGAACGGAGTTTATTACCGGTAAAACAGGTACTCACACTGAGATTAGACAGCGACTTTCGACAATGACAGGTCTGGGGTAACTAACAGAGACACGCACTAAATACACATGACACAAGGCGAAATAACAGGGAACAGCTGGGTACAATCGTCGAAGCACACGTGGATATTGAGGGGGCGTGGCACACACGAGGATCAAACGAGCAGGTTACGACAATTGCAATGTGATTTTGTTGTAATAAATATTGGGTAATTTATGAAACAAGATAGAGTTCAACATAAATTTCTCACAAATCCATCTAGTAGTGATTTAAGCAAGGATGAAAATGATTATGATTGTCCTGGAGAATGCATGCAAATGTAGTGGAGGTTAACTTTAAACTGATTTTTAAACATATACTCTATATTTTTAATATATATCTTGAATAATAATGAATAATTATTATAATTAAGGAATAATAATTAAAATTGCAAAACTTTCCAATTTTACAATTGCTATTTTTTTCCCTTTGTGTCATGGTGTATTAGGACACGGACCTATTTGAAACTAATGTTCGATTATTTTAAAGGAACAGTTCTTTTAAATTGAACCAAACTTCCCATCACTATGCTCCTTGCTTCTTCTGCTACTTCTTGGTCAAAGCTTGGGGTGGAAACTGTGGAGCATGCATAGAGTGCCTGGCCAGTTTTTGTGTATGCATGCAGGAGGAAATCAACTCCCAATCATATTATCAGGGGTTGTCTTAGCCTGACTTCAAGAAACTCAATTTAGTATGATTTCAATGTGACTAACATGTTTACATGTACTTCAAAAGTCCGGTTTTAGTTGGACTAACATAATGTGTCATGTAATATATTATATAAACGTATTGTCTGCTTCTCTGGGAGGTTCTTTTTATATCCAGTCATCTTACTGACCTTTTGCCAATTAAACTAATTAGCTATGAGATATTCAACCACGTGTTTTGTTTTAGCATTACACTTTTCCAATCTGCCGTGTCCAAAGACATTTCCAATTTGTCATAAACAATAAAATTTGATAAGTTGTCTTTGTCTTATTTTCAATTAAATATGGCTTTATTTCACAAATCACTGCATTCTGTTTTCATTTACATTTTATACAGCGTTCCAACTTTTTCCGGAACATGTTGTAACTGCTATGCAAGTACGAATTGACCATATGAAGTATATGAGCAGGAATACATGCATACACATATACTTACATACATGGGTGTATGTTTGAGGTTTCACATGTTTATATGCATGGCCTGATGGCCAGTCTTCACCGATTGCACAAGAGCAGAGTGAGAATTTAATTAGCAGAAAAATACCACAGCTGTACATAAAATATTGCATTCCACTCGACATAATGGGACACAGAGTTCAGAAGAGGACCATTTTTGGTGCGCATCTCGCTGGTGCATCTATGATCAGGACTGCAAGTCTTTGTGGCATATCAAGAGCCAAGGTATCCAGGGTAATGTCAGCATACCACCATGACGGATGGATCAAATCCAGTAGAAGTAACTGCGGAAGGAAGCTGTCTGAAAGGGATATTCAGGTGCTGACCCAAAACATAAAACCGCAGCTGCCCAATTTACTGCAGAATTAAATGTGCACCTCAACTTTCCCATTTTCTCCAAAACTGTTCATTGGGAGCTCCACAGGGTCAATATTCATGATCAGGCTGCTTTAGCTACATTTTTGGTTAGTTGGATCATTGATGGTTTGAGCTGCAACATCACAGCATTCCCTAGGTCCACTACCTGTTCTAGATGGGTGTGTCATTGCCTACGACTACCAAAACATTCTGCAGGACTATGTTCACCCAGTTGTTCAAACATTGTACCCTGAAGGTGGTGCCATATATCAGGATATATCAGGAACAGGATACGCAGCAAGACTGGTGACAGAGTAGTTTGATGATCATGAAAGTGAAGTTGATTATCTCTTATGGCCTGCATGTCACCAGATGTGAAAATTATTGAGCCACTTTGAGATGTTTTGGAGGAGCAAGTCAGGAAACATTTTCATCCACCAGCATCACATAGTGACTTGGCCCCTCTTTTGCAAGAGGATTAGCTTAAGATCTTCTGGCCACTGTGTAACATGTTGTTTTGACCACAAAAAGAGGTACTACAACAAAATAATAAATTATTATGGTCTAAAACCAGGTGTTTCAGTTTCAAGCAGGCTTATACCATTAGCCCTTCTTCATTAAACTTTGCAGTTGGCAAAATGCAGTCAGGCAGGTAATGTTCTCCTGACATCGGTCGAACCCAGACTCACACTGTCCATCACACTGCCAGACAGAGGTATGGATAATCCGAGGGTTACGAGCGATGGCCTTTTGTTTGCAGAGAACCGGAAACAGGAATTCCGCCAAAGATGGGAGGGCCGTGGCAGCTAAGTCCGGGAGGCAGAAAAGAAGGAAGCGATGGGGGAATGGCAACTGAAGGGCAGGAAGTCTGGAGAACCTGCAGGACATCGCTAAAACACTTATGGCACGGAACAATGGCTAAGTGCTTCATTTTACACTGTGTGCATAATTATTAGGCAAGTGTGTTTTGTACTTGTGTCTTCTCTTCCAACCAATATTTTCAATCCAGATGACTAAGAATGAACTGTTTACAAAGCAGTGCATCTTCAGTATTTGGTCTGAGTACTTTCTGTTTGGAGAAAAACAGGAAAACATTAATTCATTCCTATGTAGAAATATTAAGCAAATTTTCATGACTATTAAAATCGGCCAGAAAAGGACCTTGCAGAGAGCAGAAAAAAAACAAAACTTTAAAGTGCCTGTCAGAGGGATGGAAAACAGTCAAAATTGCTAAACCTTTAAAACATGATTACTGTACAATCGAGTGTTTTGTGGTTAACAGACAAAGAGGATGGAAAAAGCATGTAGTGAGAAGAAGACACAAATTAACTGCCAAAGCTATGTATTAAATTCAAGGGGAGACTTAGAATCAAATGCCACCATTTTTTAAAACTGCAATCGGAATGGGATCTCTGGAAGCACTATGGTCACTCAGAATAAAGGTGGCTATACAGTACAATAAACCTGGTAAAGTTGATTCCTTATATAGACTGAATAAGACAATTTTATTATTATTTCTGTTGATGGTGAAGTGACAAAAATCCACTTAGCAATAAGTGTCTAATAATTGTGCACACTAATAATCATTTTCTCTCTAAATGCATTTACTTGGAGCAAAAGAAAACTTTGGAATTTATTTTTAAAATTCTGCCCAATGTCACGCCCAATCGTCCAACCCTCCTGTGTGCCACACCCCCCTCGTTAACCTCATGTGAAATCACGATTGTTACCAGCTCTTTCTTGTTGCTTTCATTAAGTCCCATGTATTTAAGTCCACGTCAGAGTATGTATCCCCAATTCTGCCATTGAAGTCTTTCACCATGTTTTACCTAGTCTGCCTGTTCTATACACCCCTTGTTCCTGTATTTCCATTTTCTGACCCTCATTCCCCGTTCCCTGCTTGCCCAACGGTTATGACACCCAACTTTTGCTTAAAATATCTCCGGAAATAGTACTTGTCTAATAATTCTGCATGCAGTGTATATATCTCTGACAATGAGTCTGAATAAAACACCTGAACTCTGTATGTTTTTTGCTGTACCTAGTCATCATAACACAGTCCTCATCTGGATTCCCTGCCAGTAATCACATTAGAGCTATGAATCCTGCTGTGTGTGTTCTCCTAGACGACAAAAGACTGAACTGAAATGTTTTTTTTTTTCAGAAGAATGATCCATGTTTTGATGGCTTTATTATGCTTCAAGCTAAATGTCATCAGATAACTTTCTGAAGGACATATTGAAAAAGCTAAATGAAAACTTTGGTAAATGATCTAGTGTTGTTGTGATTGTAGAACAGGTAAGCAGGAAGCAGGCGAGAGAGCCGGACAGACAGGTCAACGGGGTTTATTTAGGCAATCCACAGAGCAACGAAACAGAGGAAGATGCAGACTAATATACACAAGACTAGCCAAAATTAGCAGGACACAGGTGATCACAATCGGGAATTAACACGAGGTAATGAGGGGGGCGTGGCACACAAGAGGATGGAACGAGCAGGTCATGACGAACGTAGACAGGCACATCCATAAAACACGATATGAAGCATTATAATACTTTATCCCCATTCTTTCATGATCAGTCAGCATTCTTTAAGTTTTTCCCCTACTTTAGAAACCTATTTTACAATGATTCGGTGTCAAAACTGAGATACATTTTTGCACTACTGACTAAAGAGATTAAACATGCAGGGAACAGACAATAAGTGAGTGAAATTGCCCATCTGTGTAAAAACTGCTGATACTTCACTAAACTAAAGCAATAAATGTCAGATATGAGGCTTTGAAACCAGTGTGGTTGGGATTACCATACACCGTCACTCTCTGCCTGCTTTAAATCAATAAGAACTAATGAAGTAGTAAATATAACTGCCAGTGACTGACAATGGAGATAATCCAGCCCACCTTAAATTCTCCAAATCTCATGTATGCCATCACTAAGCCACATAAGTATGCTGCTTTGGATTGTGTTTTTAGATGCCAACACAGATGAATTGAAATGAACCTTTTCCTAATAAGAGCTTTTGTGCCTTTGACAGCTGAGGTGTCACCCTGAGCTTCTAAATATCCAGATATACCCTTAGCGTAAGCCTTCAGTAAGTACTTATCCATCTAGGGTCCACCTTGGTCAGGAGTTGGGGGAGTGTGGCTCAGCTGTGCATCTGATCAGACAGTTATTGGTTCAAATTCCATGCTCAGCTGAGCACTGTAGTCACTTTGTGGTCCTTAGTCCCCCAAAAAATGCCAAGGAATGGATGGCTAACTCTGCATTCTTTGGTCTCACTTCTAAATGTGTGTGTGTTAACAAAGAAGAGCAAGATTGTATACTCAAAAAATTGTCCAATGTACCTGTTTTCTTACTTATACAAATGGCAAATAAATGGTTCATTGAATAGGTAAGTACAGTATGGGCAATTTTGCAGGTTGGCCATACTGGAGCGCACTAAGAGTTAGCTGTTATCAGGGCACCTACATACAGTCATGAAATCACTCATCCACCTGTGTATGAGTAGATCTTACAAGTTATGCATTGGGGCAAAAAGGTGCAGTTGGCCTTGATGCTGCAACCATACAGGCATGTGTGGCCAACTGCATCCACCGAGCTCCACAAACTCCTCTAACCATGAACGTGTGTACTGGCATCACTATTCACTATGCCTCACAAGAAGCTCCCGTCGCCATGTTGGCATGTAGTGGTATCACGTTCACTGAGCTCCACAAGAAGCTCCCCTCTCCATATTTATTTAACCCTTAGCTGCCTAATTAAGGCCACATGCCCAGCATTCATTGGCTCTGTGTTTATTATTACCAGCATTTCCCTGTGCAACAGGGGTCTGGTACATGGAGATGAGGAGGAGCACTGCTGAGATTCACTTATGTGTTATACTGTAGTTCATGTTTACCACTGTATGGAAGCTGCTATTATTTTATCCTTCAACACTAAAAAAAGATCTTTAGTATTTGTTCACCTTTCGGGTTTCGAGTTTAAACTCTTAAGGAATGTTTTTCAGGATTTTTTCTTTTTTTTGCACCATTCAACGCATGGGAATCTGAGACCTGGAATTTGGAAATGGGTGGGGTCATTTAGCGTCCATCAATTCAGCTTCAGTATTTGATTATCCATCCCCCCCCCCCTCTTCCAAGAAGGAACCTTTTGGCCATAACACTGTCTAGTATCCTACTTCCTCATAAAAATAGCACCTAGAGATTGCAGGAAGTGTGCTTTAGCGGTGCTGGGCAAACTCAGTATTTCCACAGAATATCCATAGAACAGCCATTACAGGATGTGAGCATGCTGGCTCAGCCCATAATGCATTCACAATATAGCAGTTAGCACACTGGCTCAGCCTACAGTATATCCACAGTGTTGCTGTTAGCTCACTGGCTCAGCCCACAGTATATCCACAGTGTAGCTGTTAGCACATTGGCTCAGCCCACAGTATATCCACAGTATAGCTGAGAGCACACTGCTTCAGCCCATGGTACATCCACCGTATAGTTGTTAGCACACTGGCTCAGCCTACAGTATATCCACAGTGTAGCTGTTAGCACACTGGCTCAGCCCACAGTATATCCACAGTATAGTTGGTTGCACACTGGCTCAGCCCACGGTATACCCTCTGTATAGCTGTTAGCACACTGCGTCAGCCCACAGTACATCAAACGTATAGCTGTTAGCACACTGCCTCAGCCCACAGTACATCCACCATATAGCTGTTAACATACTGCCTCAGCCCACAGTATATCCTCTGTATAGCTGTTAGCACACTGGCTCACCCAGAGAAGCAGTGAAATGGGGATACCTGAGATATGAATGGTCTGCAAAGCTGAACACTTCTGTCACTGTGGCCACTCTCCTACACATGCTGAGCCACACTGGGTTTGTTCATGTTGTCTTTACCAAATGAGCTTGCAGCTGCCTCTGCCTATAGTGAGTTCCAGGGGGGCTGCAGCCAACAGACTTTTGTTTCATGATCAGACACTGTTTCATGTTCGAAGAGAGGCTGCTTACTCGTTAAAGACATCAGCCCAGCAGGTCCTCTCGTGCACCATTTGTAATTTATGAAGCTCTGCTGTGAGAAGATAATAAATTAGCCTGTTGCAGTACAAGCCTCTCAATAGTGATTGTGTTTCAAGGTCAATGGATATGGGTTAAGGAGCTGGTGAAATGAAATCAGGGAGTCCTGGTGCTACTTCCGATGTGAGAGGGACAGGAAACTGTTTATTGGAATCACATACTAATGCAAGAGCACCTGCTTCTTACTTTTTACTGCTTCTGTTCTTTCAAAACCCAGCTAATTGTGTATTTCTGTTTTGTGTTGCATTTTCTGCTCTGTACTCAGGAGGAGCTCTATATGGATTCTGTACTTGGCAACAGGCAGTTTAGGAAGCCTGAGGACTGAGAATCACCCAATTACCTTCCCCACATCTTCCTGCCCTATATATTGCTTCAATAATCCTTCCTTTCCCAAACATTCCTACCCCTCACCTTCTGATGACCAGAGGGAACATAAGTTTAAACTGCCTTTCCACCCCCCTGTAGTAACTTCTGTATATCTACTGTAGAAACAGAAAAGGGTGTTGGCTATAATGTTCACATTTTGTCAGTTCCTCATGCTTGGTTAGAGAACAATTAAAATAGCAGATAATTTAATTTCATTTAAGTATAACAGCAAGACAAAAAACAGGAATGTGTGGATATAATTAAATGTAGCTGTCTACAGCAAGGCAACATTTTAAGTAATGTGAACTATGTCTCAATTTGCCTGTTGTGAGCAAGCAAAATGAAGGAAAAGTTGATTAAGTATTACAACTGACAATTATATGGTTTAATTGTTCATGTCAAAGGGGGCTCTTAATGTGGTTTGAAGAATGTGAAAAGCAGACTTGGCAATCAAAGTTATTTTATCAAAGGCTGAAAGCTTAACACTATGGTAATAAGAAGAGAATGTTCTTAATATCTGATCTCTATGCATTGCTTCAGTGTTTACAGTTGATGTCCACTAGGTGACATCCTGAAAACTTGCATCCTAACATGCCAGCAAAAAATCTTGTCATCTTTAGAATTTTGGCATCTGTGGATTAATACAGTTGTTTCAAGGTTCACATAATTAACGTGATGATCAGTCTTTCATGTGCTGCTTGCAGTTTTTGATTCATTTATCCAATTTCTATTCGCCCTAATCCAGGGTTATTCAAATCACGGTCCTCGAGGTCCGAGCACTGCTGGTTTTCCAGCCCTCCTTTACCTGTCAGTCAGGTGTGAAGCCTCTGACCAATCAGAATCAG
>JAABNY020000063.1:29409654-29424603 GCA_015164015.2 Brevimyrus niger | reverse complement strand
TGTCGTTTCTCCCCCCCCCCCCCCCCCCCCCCCCCCCGCCGCCCCAACACAGAAGGCTGTATCTTGAAGGAAGGAAGCCAGTCGGGTCCTTACATACAGACTGGCCACACAATGTGACCATAGAAAATGTTACAGCCCACATGACTCTGTGCTCATATGTGTGTGACTCACTCCCTTAATTGTCGGGGGTAGCAGATGATGCTTAATATCTGTTTCCAAAAACAGAGACATAGAGGGAGATCTCTCCAGTCCCCAGACTGTTTCTTTAAAGCCTAATTCCCTGTGATAAGCACATAAGAATTGGATACATTTGGACTTGCTGCCTCCGCTATAATGAGAGCGGCCATGGGAAAAATGAGCTCTGAGAGCACGTTTCACTGCTCATCCGCTTTCAGGAATGTCAACATTATGGTTATTCTATGCTGCCTGTAATGATGGTAATTATCTTCGGCCAGCTGTATAGATGGGGTGTGTCTGGCAGGCGAGTCAGACCCCCTGCCCCGGGACACACCGCACTGAGCACTATACTGAACCCAGTAAGTATTCATCCACAGGGCACAGGCCTGTAATTAAACACAGGACTGCTGAGGCTTGGCTACCCATAGCACATGTTTGTAATCTTCAGGGAGAAAAAATAAAATAACTTTTTGGAACAGTCTGTGTGTGTGAGTGCATGTGTGGATGCTTATTCTGTCTCTTATGTGACATTGTCAGTTAGGCCTTCTCCTGTAATCCCAGTGACACACTGTAAAAAGCAAACATTTTCCGATCCACCTGTATTAGTCTTGTCTCTGACAGGATCCACATCCTTCCAGTGGACTCATCTGGAGAAATACCGTATGTTCCTGACAGTCATCCAGCACAGTGCTGGCTCATGCAGTTTCACCTCAAACCCACGGTGTCAACAGGAAAGCATGAGATTCTTTCCCAACAGGCCCTTAAAGAGATACTCACCACCTTGTGGTGAAGAATGTGGCCCTGCAGCCTGCTTTGGGGGGCACTGCATTTTTACCACTGTAATACCCAGCCATATAAACTGTTGAAGCTGTAAAACGCTGTTAGTAAACATGAGTTAAGTAATTCAAAGGCAACTAAAACATGGTTTTATTTGGTGTTCTAATTGTTTATTTTTTTGCAAAGATGTTCAGATAAAAAATTTTTAAAAAAATCTTGCTTAGCCAGATAAATTGTTGAATGTAAGGTACTCCAGTTAAAATGTACTTCATCTTCATTCACTTACATTTAGCCAGGACTGCCTTAAATCTGTCAAGTTATCTGGCTAAGCCAGAAATCCTGTTTTGTGAAAGACCACTAAAGCATTCAGCTGGCAGTGGTGGTGAGAAGGTCACACCATGGTTTGAAGTATTGGCCAATCCCTGATGCGTGGGCTCGGCAGAGAGACCAAGCCCACTGTGGAGCCTCCCAAGCCAGTAATTAAAGGTCCTGGGCTACACAATTTGGGGGGCTTATTCTCCTACAAAAAATAGAAGTACCAGAACCAGTATGGATTTTATGGAGGTTATGGAGTCCTGGCTTTCTATCGGATGGGATACAATGTTGTCTATGACCAACATAAGCATAACTCAGGCTGATGTGATACAAAGCCTAGCTAAGCTCAAAATAGATAAATTGCAGACCCATGAAGGCATCTTGCCTATAGTTTTAAAAGAGATGAGGGATGTTATTAGCCAACTTTTAACTTTACTATTCCATAAATTCTTATCTGCTGGTGTGGTACCTTCTGATTGGAAGCATGCTAATATAATGCTCATATTCAAAAAAGGGGATAGAAGTAATCCAGCAAACTATAGGCTAATCAGTTTAACTTGCATAACTGGAAAAGTAATGGAAGCTATAATCCAAGTGAAAATGGTAGATTACCTGGATTACAATAACATCCTGAGAGTTAGCCAACATAGGGTGGTGTGGTGGCACAGTGGTTTGTGCTGCTGCTTTACAGCAAGTGAAAATGGTAGATTACCTGGATTAAGCTCAAAGCTGCAGGGGTTTTAGGAACAGTGGCAGCTTGGATTGAAAACTGGTTGACAGACAAGGAGCAGCAAGTAATTTTACTAGAGACCCAATGTCACAGAGGACCTGCGTTCATAGTGGGGTACCACAGGGTTCAATTTTAGGACCACTATTGTTCCTACAGTAATTTACATTAATGATATTGACAACAATACATACAGTAAACTGTTTAATTTGCAGATGACGGCAAGATGGGTGATGTAACAGATACTTAACTAGGAGCACAGAGGTAGCTGATTTTGCGAAAGACCTCGGTGTGTATGCTGATGCTTCCATATCCCACTCTCGCCAGTGTGGGGAAGCAATAAAAAAAAGCCAATAGGATGTTGGGTTACATCTCTAGGTGTGTGGAGTTCAAGTCAAGAGAGGTGATGTTACAATTACAGTATACAATTCCTTGGTAAGACCCCCACCCCACCCCAGGTATATAAAATTCTAACAGGTTTGGATGCTATTCAGCCAAATGGCTACTTCAATGTTAGTTTAAATACTAGAACTTACTAGCCATAAGAATACGAGCCATAAGTGGAAATAAAGTGGGAGAACATTACACAGTATGTAGTTAAAGTATGGAATAGTCTTCTTGTTAGTGCAAGCTAAAATCCTGGCTTCCTTTAAATCAGAGCTAGATAAGATTTTCACAACTCTGAGCCATTAGTTAAGTTCTTCCCAAAAACGCTTGATGGGCCTAATGGGTGGAATGGCCTCCTCTCGTTTGTAAATTTCTTATGTTCTTAAGAGACATGTACGTAACAGTATCTGGATTACGGCTTCCGAATTGCAATGTTTCAGGAAGCCCAGTGTTGGCATTCGAACCTGGGTCCTGCCCCTTGGGTTCTGATTCCTCAGAATTAGCTATCTCCTCATTATTATAATGGGGGAGACCAGGGTTTGATTCCCAGAGGGGGAATTCTATTTCACCATCACACACAACCCAACAGGGTTGTCACACAGATGTCTGTATTACATAAATAAAAGGACAGACACAGTTTCACGGAACCATCAGTGGGATCAGTTTATCGCACAGAGCACCGTAAACACGTGTCTTCTTTTCCATCTTCCCTTTCCTCTCCTCTCTCTCACGCAACCCCTACGTCACCACGTTCATCACAATACTAAATTCTTATATAAATTTGGAACGTTAAACTGCAATTTCAAAACTATTTTGAGAGATGTAGGTCAGCTATGAAAGATCCACCGCATCCTAAAAATTTCTTTTTAAACTTAATCTTCGTCTTCACGTACGATTATGTCAGTCATTCCTGTAACATCAGCCCTCGTTTCCCATCCAGCCCCTGCATGCCCCGCCCCTCCGAAAAAAACCCAAAAAAAACTTCTGTCACGCCTGAGTCAGTACGCCTTTCCTTACTTTTGGCTGGAGTGTTTTCTTCTCTTTCCTGGTCACCAGTCATCTAGCAAGTGTGATCACTGTACGGACTCCGAAAGCGCACGTAGAGCCGCTTCCCACAGCTTCCCGGCGAACACACACTTCGACGCCGGGGAAAAAGTGCCGCTTGTTTCAGGGTGTTGCTCAGAACTGGCTTTCATTTTTGACTTAGTGTGAACGGCAGGAAAACAAGGTAAGTTTTACCTCCACTTTATTCTGTCACAACTTTTTAGGTTTCTGCGTTCAGAGTTTAATGGACCACATGTTATATATATCACACAATCGATCTAACAAGTAAGTGACGTTTGTTGACAAAACTTTGTTAGTGTCCGAAACGCGTTTTTACATGTTATAGACTAGGTGGTATAATTTTACTGATGTCCGAAGTTCTCTAGGTTTCTTTTTCTTTAATGGTGATTTCTTTATTAGCGATTCGGCGTATCAGTGCTAAGTTCTTATATCTGATTTCAGATCAATATAATCAGCTTGAAAGGGTTAGGTTGACAATTTGTATTTTTGTAATATCGATTTACCTGCTAAAGAAAGACAATAATAGTGGTTTAGCAGTAATCGTAATGTTTGTTTTTTCGGCCTTTTAAAATGAATTTCTTCTTTACATATAATTACGTGTTTTGCTAATGACTCTTTTCCAAAGAGTGATTAATTAACATACATGATTGCGCTTTAGAAAACAGTCAAAAATGCAATCATCCGGCAGTTAACTGTCTATCTGACAAAGAAGCAGAGAGATGATGCGATTAGTAAATTAGTACATTGTGTCTGTGTCTCCTCTCTGCGGGGACATTTGTTTTTACCCCAAGGTTTAAATGAATTTGCATCTTTAAAGACTGCAGCAATTAGAAAAGGGCATGATGTAACTTTGGAAGACGGCCTGGATGGAGACGTGCCCTGAGAGCACTTAATGAAGCCCCTGCAGCTGAGAGTGGCCGGTGTGGGAGCGGCAGGAGGGTAGAGTCAGCCAAATGTCTTGGGAACCGGCACTGCTCTGGTGCAAGCGCTCCACCCCCCTCACTGCTCGTTTGACAGGGACTTACCAGAGTTGCATGTTTAGCTGCAACAGACCCGAGCTCCCTAAATACAACCTTCTGACTCCGATTCTTTGGCATGCTAAAAAAATAAAAAAAAAATAAAAATAAAAAAAGAGGATGCTCATATGGCTTGAAATGATGGCTAGGTATAAATCTCGTTTTGATAAAAGGATGGGTGGGGAAAAGTAGTGGTGACCCTTTGTTGTGCTGATATATCAAAACATACCAAACATACCCCAAGTGTTGGAGCAGCTCTTTGAGATACGCCACAGCCAAGACACTTTTGTGGAGCCGCTTTGGATCCTGTGACTCATTCAGCAGATGGCGTTTCTGCTTTCCGCTTGCTGAAGAAATTCTGACCGTTCCATGTGGTCCACTTATTTGCATGAGAAGAGTTCACATCCGGAAATGGAGCAGTTCTGCCTCGTCTGCGGTCCTCAGATAAACCCATCTGTTCTGGGTCACGTATAACTATGATTATGGCCATTGTATCTGGAGCTGATTTATATGTCAGTTTCGGACACTGACTTTGCTTACGGATCTACATGGTGCGACCAGCGGAGAGCGGTTGTGGTTGAGGGTCAAGGGTGCCTGTAGTGCGGTAGCTCATTTTAAAATGCAGAGACATGTTGTCTTTTTTTTATTTTTTTGAGAAATCAGGGTCAGTCCATCACTGGAGCAATTAGGAGCCCTCCTCAAGGGTTCAAAAGTGAAATCAATTTACTGACCCTTGAATTTGAGTCGGTGACTTTCTGATCACAGACACAGCATCCCAATCTGTTTGGCTACACACTAAATGCTGGCATTTTGTGGGTGATGTGATGTTAACCAACTAAGGTGATACTGAGAACACAGAGAGAAAATCATCACACCATTGTATGTTGCTGACATGCAGTTAATCATTATTTTAGGTCAGCACAAATATTTTCTTGAGGAGGAAGAGGTAACAGCCCACATACATACAGCCCCCCCAACAACAAACATCTCCCAGCATTTCTGCCCCCCCCCTCCCCCGCCTCCAAGGCCTTGGTCTGAAATAGTTTCTTTTCCTGTTTTCACCCTTTCCAGTGGTGGGGGTAGAGTCTGCTGTATGAACATACATACAGAATCTTCCATGCCTTCACAAGTCATTGGTTTTGTTGCCAAAGCCTTGAATGCGTTTCATTGTGTTTGTCACACCCATGTTGGCTTGATTAAGCCACCCAATGGGCATCAAAGAATTCTTCCCACAAGAGCCCATTTTTGCAACCCTCATGATTTTACCACCGAACTTTGCTTAGCACATGTTTATTATATTTATTTTTGCTTGAGATGGGTGCGTTGTTCTGAGCCCCAAATCCTCACAGGCTTCCTTTCCCGTGCTAGGCCCTGTTTACAGCCCCTCTTGGGCCCTGGCCTATTTTAGTCATTCTCATCCGGTATTCTGGAGTTTTTGTCTAAGGCTCCTGTTTCAGAGTGTTGGCAGCACAGGACATATGTGGCCCCTTGTTCCTTCTCAACAAGGCCAGAGATGTGTGCTGTTTCAATATCATTTTTGCAATATCACAGACCTCCGTTGTTTCTAACCTTTGACCTCGCAGATTATGGTTTTGACCCATCCCTGGCAGGGATGCCAGACTGACTCTTCCAGATGTTTCTACAATGCTTTCTGTTCCTGTAGTCTGTAAGCATTGCTCCCTCTACTGACACAAAGAGCCATCTATGGCTAGTCACTGTGATCTGTTGATTTGCTTAGAGTATTTTAGCATAGGTGTGTGTGTGTGACTGAGTGGACCTTTTGTAGTCCTTTTGACTCTGGTTCTATGTGAACAGTATAATCGCATCATTTTGTCACCCTGAAATTGTTTTTATTGAGCTAGCATGTTTGTTTATGTGTTGCTTAGTGGAACATCTCAGTGAAGGATTCTGGAAATCTGTGTTTATGGGGTAGTCGGCAGGAAGGCCCTGAGGCTAGCATGTTGTTATTCTGCTTGCTGGAAAATGGGGAGCTACTATTATCACTCGTCTGTGGGACAGCAGGCAACATCGTGGTTAGGGATGGGTTTACAACCATCAACCAGAAGGATAAACCCAGTCAAGAGCTTGATGTTGTACCTTTGAGCTAAGTTCTTAACCAGAATTATTCTGTTAGTTGACTGATTTAACATAAGTTGTAGCCTGTGGTTCTGGATGCTTTCTTGAGTCTGTCTCAAGCCATGTGCCTTTCTATATGTCTTAGCCGTGTCACATGGTTGTTAGATGGCCATATCTCATTCTGTTTGCTTTATTATTGTTGCACCAGCCTTGTGTGGACCCCCGAAGATGCCGCAAATTAACCACTCTGGTTTTACGGGCTAATAAACTCCCTCTCAGGCTCCATGTGACTCTTTAACTCTGGGTTCAAAAGGCGTTAGGATAGCTCACTTTATGGGCCAAGGTCTGTCTCAAGGGCTTATATTAACTTTTTAATTACTACGCATGCTGTTCTTTGTCTTAGTAGGTGGTCTAACAGGGAAGAAATTTACAGTGAAGACTTTTGCTTTACTTTCCACAGATCTGAGGGAATTATAAGACACTTATGAAATGTAGAGTATTGGGATTTTATTCTCTTTCGGTGCATGAAACACTGGACAACACAATTTGTCTAATGAACTTGTTGATTCCTTTGGGTATGGATGCTGTAATGAACTGTTCTGTGAGGTACTCAGTTTTGGCCTCTGAGAGGTATTATACCAGGGTTGTGAGAGTCAGTAGAAGGAACAGCATCTCCATCTCCTAGGCAACAGCACCACTTGCCTGCTTCTGTGATTTTCCTCCACCTTCCGGCTACAGCAGAGAAAGTGTCTATTCACTAGGGGCTTGGAGAAGCCCCCTCTGTTGACAGCAGCAGTAAAATCTGGTGCCCATGGGATTAGGGGGGTGGGGGGGTATCAACCGCAGCTGTATGCCCCAATGTCTCTAATTATCCAGATGAAACCCACATCTATAATATTTATAAGCTGATATGTTTGTGCTGTAGCAAATCAGCCATGCAGAGTTCTGCTTAGAATTTTAGTAACAGCCATTGTTCTGATGTAGAGAAATGGTCTAAGCATTTTAAGTGTCCTTTATCAGATGTGTGATTTGTGCCAATCAGAATGGCAAGGGGCAGTTCACCTCAAAACAGAAAAAGAATGTATTTTAGAGAAGTTTTAGTGCAATCTGTACATCTAGGTTGTTCATCTGGAAGTTGCCTAATTTTGAAGATATCAACCATAGAAATGTGGGGCTTCTCTCTCGTATCCCTGTGCCAAAGATACAAGCACCCTGAGTTCAGTAGAAAAAATAGTTTGCACATTAAACTGCTCACTACAAAGCCTGTAGATTAACTTCAGTAAACAGGTCATGTTTTCTGGTAAGAGTCATTGCTGTTGGATTTCTCAAATGTATTTTTCTGCTGCTTTAATCACCAGAGAAAGAATGCAATTCATTCCCAATATTTTTGAGAGACGCCTGACATTTCAACAGCCGCAATCTCCAAAATTAGTCAACTCTGAGCAGAAACACTTAGATGGATAGACAGCACTAAAGCCCCATTTAAATATGTGTTTTCAATTTTGGGGTGAACTGCCCCTTTGAATCATGATTTAAGGCTTTCCTGCATTCAGCGGGCATTCAACTTTTTATCTTCCATAAGCACCAAGAGAAACAACTGCCTGTGATTCTTCTGATATATTGGGTAAACTGGGCAAGCTATAGACAGAAATTTAGCTAAAGCTGGATTCCCCATAGGTTCCATTCCCCAGGGCATCTGTACGTTTCTCTTGTCACAGTGTGCAACATTCTAGAACATAAGGGTGTCATGGGGCAGAGAATAGCTTTATAGCTCTGATTTGTCTGTGCCTGAGCAAAATCATGTGATGTCTGTCATTGGACAAAATAAGGTTTGATGTTTGGTTAAATTGGTCATTAGTCGACCCCTGTGCCTTACACTCGACATGAGTAGCCCAGAGCCAATTGCTTTTTGGTTTATTTTGTTTTTAAGATTCCCTCCCATATTGCATTACATTCCCTCCCATATTGCATTGAAAGCAGAGCCCCCTCTCCCACTAATCACTATGCTCTTAGCTTCAAATAGGAGCCTCATTAAGCTGATCTTCAGATGTGGTCAGACGAGCCTCACTCATAACACGAGAATATATTAGCTGGCTGTTGATCTGTTCTTCTCCCTCTGATAGCTTTTATCCAACTATCTGTCCTGGGGTGGCCCGTGCAAGGCTGTCTTTCCTGTCCCTTCTTCTCTAAGATTCTGCATGTTAGAGAAGAATGCAGGTGCTTTATGCAATCCTGTGTTTTTCCACAAACTCCCTGTGGCTCTCCATACAGTCAGCCTGCATCCAGCACCCCCGGAGCAGGTGTTAGGGTTTTGCTCCCCGGGCCAATAGTGATGTGATTACTCTGCCAGGCATGGGATTTGAACCCACAACCTTCCAGTCATAGACACCAGTCCTGAGTTCACTGAGCTACTAATGACTGGTCCAAATGCAACTACATGTAAGTTACTGCTCACCAACCACATACCATCTGAAATAACAAGCAATTTACTTCATCAGGAGATCCCTGAGGGAGCAAATTCAGCATTCCTCTGCTCCTTTTTCACACTGTAACATAATTTTTCAGAAGCGATATTGTGTTCAAAGTTGTTTTTCGCCTCCTGCCAGCAGTCTGGTGCGTGTGGCTGTTGATGAGGGGGTATGGTAGAGTTTCTGGAGTGGTGGTCACATGACTTAAGTGCTCATCCAGGTTCCGCTGGCTCCATGCACATAATCAAACACACTTGAGGTTGTGGTACACCCAAATGCTACAGGGACTCTTCATGCGGACAGCCTCATCTCTGAAAGGTCTCTGGTTTCTTGGATAATAAAAATATATAGCCAGTTCTGAGAACTATATGGGGAAGCGATGAGTTGTCTTTCTGTCTGTTGTCATGGAAACATGAGATACGAACATGTCAGATTTTCATAGACACTCAATATGGTTTGTGATACCTGACTAGGTGTTGTGATGTTTCTGTGAGGGTATTTCAGTTTTTATGTATATGAACGCTGATCTCATTTGGATTGATGTTACCATGAAGGACAGGGTATCATGTTACAGGTATTAAGGGTCTGAATTGTGTTCCCCGCTCACTGAAAGATGTGCTGAGGTTCATGGTGTGTCTCTGTCCTCTGCCTGCCACCTGCTGGCTGCACTGAGCCTGTTATCTACAGAACACTGTCTCTACAGAACACTGTACAGAACACTGTCAGAACACTGACACGAGGAGTACGTGTCAGCTTCTAGAATTATATTCATCCCCACTGATGGTCTCAGCTGGGTTAAAAAATCAGGATAAATGGCCGAGATCATGCGAGGTTTGATTTCTCCATGCTGCATGTGGTCAAGGAACCTTTTAATATAAACCGTGCAAGACCAATGTGGGAAAAACTGTGACCCAGGATCCTGAAAGATCCAACACATCCCTGAAAAACCAAACCCACAACATGCCATCTGTAAGCGTCAATGGGAATGTCACATCGCTGGTTACTAACTTTAAATGAATCTCTAATTCTGTTTGTTAATTCCATACTGCAGGCCTCTTAATGAGCTATGCTAAAGGCGCAGTCAAATTACAGTAATCCTGCGCCCGGCCCTGGGGTGTTTGTTGACCAGCGTGGGGTTCCTCACTATCTGTAAGAGGCTGCTGATTATGGCCTCTGGGAAACACCCTGATATTCTGTTTGTTCCACCTCCACGCTGTTCCTCCTTTGCTCATTATTCTGCGACACATTGTTTAAGTGTTGAGTGTTTCCTTAGCAGAAAGCTCCCCATCCTAGTGCTGCTGTAGCACTCCATTATGTGGCATCCGTTTCAGTTACCAGGCAGTCTGTGGTTTCTAGGAGCATTAGGCTGTGTACATGTAAATCTCCCTGGGAAACTGAGCATGCTCAATTTGACCACTAATAATCCCATCACCCAGTTGCAATCAATTCATCCAGGGACGATTACTCTTCCTATGTCTGGATATTTCTTTCCATCATGTATTTGCACTATATTGGTAAACATGCACTACAATGAAGAATTGATTTTGTTTTTGTGCTACTTCATGATTGGTCTGTTCTGCACTGCTCCTTTCCTTTGCATTTGAAGTCATGTCAACATAGTTCTTTTAAATTATTTATTTTGAGATGTTTTTATGCAGTTTTTTTCTATAAATATGTCATTATATTGCCTGGACAAGGAATACATATGGATTGGGACTGGTCTACTGCAACAGATGCTTTCTAGTTAGAACAACAACTCAAAAAGTATTTGGCAGATCCTTGTGATACTCTGCAAACTTATTGTATGGGTTAAGGACTGGATCTCATCAAGTTTTGGAAAAAAAGAAAGAAATGCCTACAAATTGAATCAGCAGTTCTAAGTGGAAGCAAAGAAAACGGTGATTTCAGAAGACATTTTACCATGGGAACACGATAACTCATGCAGTTTTTAATAGTCTTTTGGTCTTGAATTTTATCTTGTTACCACTTGATCATGTCTTAAGTTTTATCTTATTACCCCATTGTTCTCATTACCACAAAAAAAACATTATTTGGAAGAGATCTACACCAGAATTCCTTTTGAGTCAAATCTCTTTGAAATTTAAGTAGCAGTATTTGGTGGCAGCAAAGAATGGAAAGGGCAATAGCAGATGACCTTTTAAACACGGATAATGTGGGGTGCCAAATAATAATGGAGTTGGTTGCTAGACAGTTTTCTGAATATGGGTAAAGTATATCATCGCCCCCTCGCTCAGCAAACTTTAAATTGTATCATGGGGGAACTTATGGTGATCTGATGATCCTGATTACAGTGAGACAAGTGACACCCTTAGGCTGGGCTTTTAATAAGGATTTGTTTTAATAAATGAGGAGAGTTATTAGGGTACACTTGGGTGGTATTACAGTCATATTTTTGTTGTTCTTGCCCACCCTCGCCAAATACCAGACTAGCGTTGCTTTTGAAAATGCATGGCAATTCTTCTGAAGGTACGGTCAAATTATCATATACCGTGGCGTAATGTATATACAGTATGATGGTATGAAAACTAACATGCATGTCTAATGCAGAGGGGCTAATGATAGAGATTGGAATTGTGAGAGGAGTAGGGATTAGATGGGGGGGTGACAGGAAGGTGGTGAGTTAGGAGCGTTCTAAGGGCTCCAGAATGACAGGGCCATTAAAAAAAAATGTGGAAGATAAGTGAATTGGTTTGGTTTGGGGGACCAATATGATGCACTGTCATGGGGCCCAAAATCTCAAGTGGCTCCACTGGTGACTGGGTCGCAGATTGTTCTGTACGTCTTCTTTGGCAACCAATCTACAACCGGTCTTGGTATTGGCAGTGGTGGCTTAATGGTTAGGGAAGCGTAATCGAAAGAACAGCTAAATACCACTTAGGTACCCTGAGCAAAGCACTGCTCCCAAGCACTGCTCCCCGGGCGCTGAATTAGCAGCCCCCTGCTGTGTCACGAAAGTCACATATGGGTTAAAAGCAGAGGACACATTTCGTTGTTGTGGACTGTGTGCTGCACTGTGTCAACAATGATAAATAATCGCTAAAAATAAATAGATAAAAGTATGTTAACACATACTAACAATAAAATGTTCAGAATTCTGATGGTCAGCAAGGCTTTCCTATATGTCCCTGCCCCAAAGGGCTCTGCGTGCAAGATGCCCTCTCTTCAGAGCTCCTGGCTCCCCCATACTGTACCTCCTTTTTAGACTCAATAATTGAGTCGGTGGAGCTCTAGGCCAATAAAGCTATCACCGTCTATAATTATCCAGGGGCTCTCACAGCAGTTACGGTGACCTGGCCCTTGTAAGCATTACTGCTTTTTGTTTCTGATTAAATCAGTCCTGCTGTTTCTTCATCTCTGATGTAAAATGAGAACTTGTTCCCGCTCTGGCCCTGAAATCGGAGACTAACACTGCTAATGTCATTACTGGCCAAAAGGTTGTTCTTAATGCCTGTCTGTTAACACGTGTGTGTGTGTGTGTCTGTGTGTTATGTACTGTATATATTGCATTGTGGGCACATACAAATCTATCAATTTCACATTGTTGGGACCACTTTTTTGGTCCCACAGGGGGAAACCAAAATTTATAATTATCTGTCACTGCAATCAAAAAACTAAAAATGCCAAAAATCATGTATCTTGTTTGTTTACTTATGGTTAAGGTTAGGGCTGGGTAGGAGTTAAGGTTGACATTATTGGGATTAGGGATTTGCCCATAGAAATGAATGGACAGTCGCCACAAGGATATGAATGTAAACATCTGTGTTTGTGTGCGCGCCTGTGTGTGTGTGTGTGTGTGTGTGTGTGTGTGTGTGTGTGTGTGTGTGTATTTGCTCATGAGGGAGAGTGAATAGGGGCATGCAGATATTTGGGCTTATCTTTAACTGGTCAGGCTCAGATTCTTGGCATTGGGGGGGAGGTTAAGTGGTGAAATGGTCTGCTTGCCCCATCTGCAGCAGGGCCTAACTAGATCCGTATGAGCTCTTACCCACAAGAGCTCTATTTAAAATGGATTTTATTGGTAAGGATGGAAAACAGCTATCAGCTCCTGGTCGCACTCTCCCTGTGCTGGCATACCCTGTACTCTGGTCTGTCTCTCAGTCTCTCTCTGTATATGTGAACTCTGTAGACACACAGGCACTGTCAATGCACAGGTAAGTCTCCAAGTCCACTGCTTGCAGACTCGATCTTCATTCAGAAATCGTTCACTCCCAATGGCCGTCGCTCTCCTTCTGGTTCCGTTCCTGTTAATTAACTTTGTTGACTGCCATTATTGAACTTTATTTATTCCACATGATTCTCTGCTGCGGAGAAACTTTATTTTTATGAAGAAAAACACGTTCCTAGTTTCTGTTCCAAATTAGCAGATTTTAATCCTTGAAAAGTTATTTCTGGAAACTTTTGAGTTGTCGCTGTATAATGAGATAAATGAACTAACTTTTTAATACACTTGTAAATAATTCTAACCGTATGTTTTTTATTTTTCTGAAGTTATTTTGTAAAAAAATTAGAGAGCAAATGCTGACACTGTGCCACACCGAAATGAGTGTGTTACTGGATCTGTTTCTCTCTGTGCCACAAGTCACTGTTGTGTATCCAACAGTATCCACAGGCAGTTTGGAGTGAAAGTTCTGGAAATTGTGAGAATTCTACTCTCACTAGTGATGTGGGATATAGGAGGTGGTGACCTGCAGTTTATTTGGCTACTCTGTGACCAGCCTGACCCCTGCTTGTACCCTTGTAGTTGTATTGTGTTAGGTTGGAGATTGGAGATTAGCTCGTTGGCTTGATCAGCCCTGTACAGTGTCTTGTTTGTGGGATCTGATTCCCTACAGGCATCAGTGGAGGTTTTCTGCACTCAGCTAGTCATCTGAGGCATCCCAGCTCTTCTGTGTCTCCTGCTTCAGTGCTCTTGATCGACAGCTTTAATATGTTACAGGATCTCATATGGAGGGAGCTCTCTGAAATGAGGGATTCTTTCTGTGCAAACACTCGTCCTCCCTCTCCTGTCTAATCCTGGGTTTTGGATGGTGAGGGCTGTGAATACTATATTGGAGTTTTTGTTCTCTCCATTCTGGACTTCGATCGATCCTGCCTCAACTGTTCCGAGCCTCCCTGTTGGATTGTGGGATTGCCTCCTACATTCCTTAGCTGTAAAGCGAGGGCTTTTCAGCTTGTTTTTTCTAGAAACATCTAAGTGGCTATCATAGCCTGCTTCTTTGAGTGCTTTCTGTCTCCTCTGCACCAGCTGCTGTTGCCTCACTGGGTGTGATGTGACCCAGTGATGCTGAGCTTACCCTTATTTAGTTACCAAGCCATAGTTTTGTCCTAAAGTGCTAGCATGAATTGCAGTTTAACAGTATGTATGTTCACAAGGCTTTGTTTCCCCTAGTCCTTTGTCTGTAATAGAGCTGGGATTTAGGCTAAGCTGTCTTAGCTCGTCTTAAACAGCTGGAAATTTATCTCGGTGTCACAGCATGGCCCCATCGGTCACAACTATAACTAAAATCTCAATCACTGTGCCCCCTGCTGCCTTCCTGCGGCTTGGAGCTGGAACAGGAGCAGCCTGCTGGAACTTGATTGGTGGAGATGAGCCATATTCGTTCTCCGCTGCGGCTCCTTGAACTTTCATTATGCCTCAAAGAGGGAAATTAGCTGATGTTGATGCTTGGGTGGAAGGTGAAGGCACGGAAATGGTCCATCAAGAGCTCTGTCAGCTTTCTGCCCTTTATCCCCCCCCCCATTCTTCCTGGCCCTACTTCCACATGGGAAGGCCGGGGATTCACCATTTGGTAGTAGAGCTGCACTACTTAGTGTTCACCAGAGGGGCTGAAAAGGACTTTTCTGACTGTTCTATTTCCAGTCCAGCACTTTTATCGGAATATGGTGGACGCTAGGCATTGTGGGTAATGTCATGTATCAT